>CAUYON010003379.1:0-13104 GCA_963573935.1 Arctocebus calabarensis
GAGATGCAAGAGCCATGAGTTTGGACGCCATCTCTTAGCGTGGAAGATAAGGCCCCTCACAATCTGACCACAACCTACCATCCTGGTTTCATCTCATCCAGTAACATTTCCAGTGCTGTGTCTGAGATGCAAGAGCCATGATGATGCAAGAGCCATGAGTTTCCACACCACCTCTCAGCATGGAACATAAGGCCCCTCACAATCTGACCACAACTTATCCTCCTGGTCTCATCTCATCCAGTAACATTTCCTCTGCTCTATCTGTAGATGTCTTATTACGCCCCAAACACATCACACTCCTTCCTGTATGTCCCTGTGTCTTTTTAATTATTTCTCTCTCTATCTACAATGTACAAATTCTGACTTATCTTTCAAGCCATGGCTCTTGCATGATGATGCAAGAGCCGAGAGTTTTTGGCAAAAGTTCAGATTGTTTTCACGTAACTTTTTCACACAACCTTTTTAGCATTTCCAAATAGTAAACTTGGTTAGTTGTCCAATTGGTACAAATTCATAATGAACAATCTGATATCAAAAAGATTAGCATCATTATTTTGACTCTTGATTCATATTGAAGGAAGTTTTTTGGTCGTGAAGAGTTGCCTGACTTCCATGGTACACTTGAGTGGTTTGTTTCCAGCTCATATTAGTATACTCTTGTTTTATTACCAGTGATAACACAGCCTGGGACATTGTCTTGCCTCTCCAAAAGTTCTTGGCAAACTTCAACTCTCCTTTGCTTTTTTTCCTCAGTGAGCTCCATTGGGGCCATTTTTGCACCCATCTTTCTCATGCCAAAATTTTCAGTTAAGGTTTTCCTTAATGTTTACTTCTCCTGCTTATGCTTCTAACAGTCAACTGATAATTTTCACACACAATTTGATAAATTTTTGCAATTTTTAAAATCAGTTTTGCTCCTTACTGACTTCCCTTGACTAATGTCTCTTCTTCAGTGATGTTTTCTCTCCTCTCAAGAAAAAAATGTTTAATTCATTTGTACACTGCCATTTTCTTCATGGCATTATTTCCATAGACTTGGACTAACATGGCCCTGATTTCACTTCTCCTGTTGCCAACTTTAACAAGAAATTTAGTGTTTGTTCATTGCTCTAATTCCTCACAATGGCATACAAATACACGAAACAACAATAATAAACACCAATCAGCAAGAAACTGACAGACATTGACATAAACACAGCTGTGAGACACTGATATACCAACTTATGAAAGCTTATGGAGCTGTTTATGCTGCCAGCCTAAGTGCACATTGGTAAATTTGTGAACTTAATTGTCAGACCTCGTGTATCTGAAGTATATAGGCATAGCACCTGATATATAGTAAGTGTTTGGTGAATGTTAGCTATTGTTACTGTCAGGATTAAATCATGAGTATGTGTGCCAATTAGCTTTGAAAAATAAAACAATCAAATCATGATGGTAACACGACATACCTGGAAAGTTCATCTGAAAAAATAAATTCACTATTTTATAGTATAGGGTGTCCATAAAGTTTGTGTGCAATTTAAAATTACACATGAACATTATGGACACCTTTATGAAAACCACTTCAATCTAAATTATAAAGTTGTATCCTACCACAGTAAGGTGTAATATGAAGAAAATTTGACTCACTTGAGTTTTCCAAGCTAGTAACTTGAATTAAATTTGCCCCAGCCTCTAGTGGCCAAAATATCACCTTTGTATTTTTTAAAAATAATTTTATTAAATCATAATTGTGTACATTGGTGCAATCATAGGGTAGAATATGCTTTATATACAATCAGAAATATTTTGATCGTACTGTTAGAGATAGCCTTCATGGCATTTTCTTGATCACTATATAAAGACATTGATACTCTACATTTAATGTTTCATCAGTACCCTGCTAAGATGCACCATAGGTATGATCCCACCAATTGCCCTCCCTCCATCCATCCTCCACCCTCCCCTCCCTTTCCCCTTTCCCTGTATTCTTGTGCTATAATGGGTACCCAATTATAGCGCCTTTGTATTTTTGATAGTGGGGAATCAAAACTCTTGCAAGGAGAGAATATTAAGTTCTAGCCTTTCACTCCGTTAAAAAGTTAACATTTCAAACTTATTCCCCTCTTCTGTTTTTCTCAGTAGTTGCTATTAATGAAGAGGCAGTTTGTTTCTTCTTTCCTGAGTTTAAAAAACATCCCAGCAAACTAAAGGATGATCTCAATCTGAGAATAGTTCAACTATGTGATGATACAGTTCCTATAAATACCATCCTGTTAGACAAGGGCCCAGTGGCTTAAGTGCCCTAGTTTAACAATTAAAGCTAACCTGCTTGATTCCTTGGGCTCATAAAACCAAGAACCCAGGGACTCATGCAATTCCAGGAGACTCAACTTTAAAGGCACCTTACTTAACTTGCTTTTAAAAATAGTGCCCCAAATTTTCATATGTTTTTCTTGGCAGATGCACTGACAGGGAGCGGGGGCAAGGGGTTGGTCTGTCTGTCTGGTTTAGTGTTGCCGGACACCTTTCGTTAATGGATAAAGGGAGGAATTCTGCTAAAATGAGGCACTGATGCATGTGGGAAAGCTTGTCTTTCATTCACAGAGTGATGAGACATCTAGAGGGGAGAGGAGAGGTCATGAACAGGATTTCTGCTGAGGAAAGAAGGAAGGGTGTCTTTGGGCTGAATTCACACTATGTTTGGAACAAGTGTCAATGTTGGAACATATGACACCACTTTCTTCGGGAGCTGAATAAGAGCCAAGATACCCCGGGATTTTAAGGACACATTCACAGGCTTCTGGGCTAACCTTTAACCCCGACCAGTATGGTTACTGGTTCACTCTTCCTTGGCCCTTTAAGGTGAAACCCTCTGAAGGGAAGGTATATCCACATTGGAGACTGAGTGGTTCCCCTGCTCTCTGCCCTGCTGTTTGAAAAATAGGAGACTGAGAGTTATCTGCTTTCTGGCCTTGTTACTGCCAAGGAATAACATCAAGAGAAAACAGAGAAGGGAGTCAAGGATAGAACCTTGGAGAACAAGGAGCATTATATAATTTGTAAATGTGCAAACTGAATCTTTCTATGATCCCGTATTTCCATCCTTGAAGGCTTTGCTCAGAAGCTCAGAAGATTCCCCTCTGCCATTTGTAGAGGCCTGAATTCTTCAGGAATCTCAAACAGAAATAATCTTTCTCAATATGATATCTCTTCTATATTGGTATTGATCACTCCCTCTCTTCTTGTTATAGTTATTTGCACACTCATATACTGTATATGTTTTAAGGTCAGGGTTTCTGGTAGCCAGAAAATTCAGTTTTCCACCATTGTGGACCAGATCATCAGTTAGCTTCCCAAAGCTGAAGGTGATGGTAACAGTGAGGAGGAAGATGATGAATCTCATGATGATGGCCACACATCAGAGGGGAGCAAGTATAACTTTGTAAGCAGAGTGTCCTTGGTTTGAACTTAACTCTGCTATTTGCTAATTGTGTAGCACTTGGCAAGTTCCTCAACTTAGCTGGGCAAAGTTATTTTGAGAATTAAATAAATTAACCTACATTTATATGTGCTCTATTCTAGAGCACACAGTAGATGCTCCAAAAATATTAAATTATGTTTTCTTTTCTGCCTCCCCCTTATCCAGTTCATGAAGTTTCCTCATGTAGAAAGAGTTTGCATCTGTGATGTAGAAGTCAGCTCTTTCAGTGATGGAAACAGCTTAAGCAACAAAAACAACAGAACTTCTTTCTCATGTCATTGCAAGAACAAAGGAAGGCTTGATCCAAGGTCTGGAGGTTGTGATCAGAGCCTAGTTTTCCTCTCTTCATTTCTGGGCTTTGCATCCTCTGTAGTTTTTCACTTCATTGGTGGGCTCCGCCCCCTCCCTGACTGCTTCAGCCAGAGTCCCAGAATTTTATCCAGTTGGTTTTCATTGGCCTAGCCTAGGTTATACGCCCATCTCTGAGTTAACTGCTGTGGCCTGGGGGAAGTGACACCCTGAGTTGCAGAGGTGAGAGGTATCTTATATTTTCTCTGAAGTAGGGCTGGGAGCAGCCCCATCCAATCCACATGGACCAAGAGAAGTGAAGAGGTAACTCCCCAAAGAAAATCGGGTGTGTGTGACCAAAAGAGGTGACTGGGGGCAGGTAGGTGTAACCAACAGATGCCAGTCATCTGTGTGACTGAAATGAAGCTAGACTCACCTGGAGAAAATTCCTCTATGCTTTGTGGGATTTCTAAAATCTTTGTGGGGACATGTGGATGACTTTATGCCCCAGGGGTTCTGGGCTTCTTTATTCCCTTCCCCAGGGCTATGGATGGTTTTGGGGGGTGAGAGGGAGAGGGAAGCGCCCAGTGAGTTAAGTGAGGTGTTAGGAGCATGCCATTTCTCTCAATGTCTTAGAAGGAAAGATAGCATCTCAAAGGGGCTGAACACAAGGACTGCTTACATAGACATAGTCAGGGTTAGCAGACAAGGGGTGGTGACTCTCCCAGGGTCTAGCCAAAGCTGGGAGGAGAAGGGGGATTTCCAGAGTTCAGGGAAAGCCGGACTTGTAGAAGAGGGGATCCTGGACAGAGCTGTGGCATCAGAGGGGCAGAGCCACTGCCTGATCCATCGCGAGGCTGGGAGAGAGGGCAGGGTGGAATAGATAGACTAACCTCTCTCTACCCCTACCCTCCATTCCTGAGCTGGCATTTCCACTGGCTAAACTAGCCAGGAGCCATAGAGCAAGATGACAGAGTCCACAGAGCAAGGCAAGCAGGGTGGAGAATGTGAACAGTCAGCCAGGTCCCACTGTCCTGCAAGGCTGTTGTCTAAGAGGAAAGAGTAGTGAGTTAGGCACCTGGCTTATGATCAGCTGAGTTGGGGTAAGGGGGTGTTTAGTCAGTGTCTGGCTAAATTCTGATTTATTCTCTTTGCTTTTTGGAAATTAGTAATAATCTCTCCATCAAAGCTCCATCTATCTGCCAAAATAATGCATGTCCTTTTGTACAAATGAAAGAATTACTGCTATTATGCAAAGAGTGAAAGGGTACCACATTTGCATGCAGAGGAGAAAAAAAGAAAAATCCTATTTGCAATAAAATTAATTATACTAGTGTGGCAAAGAGACACATGAGTATCCATTTAACACTTGGACAGGAGCAGAACTAACTTTCCTTGCCAACCTTGATGAAATAATGGAAGCCAAAAAGAAAACACTCTGAAAATAGAGGCCTGCATAGAATAAACAGGAATTGGGGATTTCTGGCCATTTGAAGATTTCTCCCCACCCCCAGCAGAAACAAAAGATTGAAATAAAGGTTTTTTACAAATACGAACCATGAATATTAATGTTCTATAGCTGATGCCTGAACCAAGTTCCTCATTAAAATGGCCTGTCAGCAGGGAAATGTTAGCAGGCATGGTTTGGAACAGGCATGAGGCCGTGTGGAGATGATGCTTTGCATCTGAGACCAGAAGGTGTTAGGTTCAGAACTTGTCGGATGTTTGTTATATTGTTTGATCATCAGGAAATGGAAGCTTTGAAAAGAAGGCGAAGGAATCACTTCTGGAGAAGAGGGAATTGAAGTGTCACTTGAGGGGCATTCACTTCACAAAACGTCCACCACCCCCACCCCCCGCCGGCTTCCTCATGTATCTCGACACTGTTGGTTTGCTTGTCTGTGTCTGTGTCAACCAGATGGAGAGCATCCAGGGGACGGACCCTGTTCCGATTAAGAGATCATTCTCCTCTGTATCTTCAGTGCTCAGCACAGAGTAGGCACCAAGAAACGTCATAGTGAGAAATATAATAATGAATGAACCACAGAACTGTCGCATCCCAAGTACCCTGAGAAAGCACCAGTTTCAATGGTTCTGAAAGCATAAATGTGTTTGGGGTAGAGATTTGGGCAGTGGTGGTTGGGGAAGAGTAAGGAAGAGGAGATGTATTGGGGGGGAGTTTTTGAAATGTACCCCCACCAATCCACCTGCTATTTCAGTCCTCACAGCTTTTTTGGGACGTCAAGACCTAGTGAGAATGAACACTGTGTTTTGGAAAGCTCAGTTGGGTGACTCCCTCCCCAGCTCTACTGAGAACCACTTGTCCAACCACCCACCCAGGCACCCCTCCATCCCTTTCTGCTCCAGGGCTCAGCTCAGCATCTGCTGCATACACAGGTGTCACCAAATTCTTGACTAAATGAAAAACTGTCACAGGGAAGTCTACTATTACTACTGCTCTAAAGAAGTAGTAATAATTTGCCTGAGGCTGCCCACAGCAAGATTATGAAGGATCATTCCAGAGGAAACATTGACCAACCTTTTCTACCCTTGCCCTTCCTCTCTCAAGTTCAGGATAAAAGTTAAAAGCTATCAGTTGTGAAGCAAGGGTGTGGATCAGGACTTTTCTGGAGATGGAGTGTCCTTAAACATTGGGACCAGCCCTTGGAAGAAGTGTGATTCTTTCATTCCATCCTCCACTGAAGTGTTAAAATGTGAGTGGCACTCATTTAGATTCAGCCTTTGTGAAGCCAAAAAGTAGCCTAGAACGAATAGTTTCCCAGTATCAAGAATCACCCCACAACTCATTACTACCAATGAATGCAGTGGCATGGATGAAAGAAATGACAGTGCTATGTCATCATCTCTTGGTCTGTAAAATGGATTGGAAGTTGAATTTATTTATTTGATGGTATTTATAGTGTGGGTAGCACAGTATATCACTAAAAACATGGATTCTGTGGGTGTACTAAACACCACTAAATGGTACACTTTAAGGTGGCTAAAATGAATTTTATGTTATATGAATTTGACAAAACACACATATCCACACACACACATACAAGTAAGTGGTTGGATTCTGGAGTTTGAGTTTGACTACTGTTTCTGCCTACGAGCTAAGTGACTTTGGTAAGTTATTTAACCTCTCTGTGCCTCTGTTTCTTCATCTGTAAGATGGGATGAGAATAGCACTTACTTTGTGAGGTTATTATAACAATAAAATGAGATAAAATATGTAAAACTCTTAGAACAATGACATGCAGTAAGTGCCGTTCTAGTGTGAATTTTCACTATTATTTTTGCAGATAACATACCACATGGGGAGATGAGGCTAGTATAATTTTTGTTGCTTGTCTACAAGGTTATGTATTATTTGATAAAGGAAGTAAAGACTGACAACTGAAGTTGTCTGATACTGAGTCAGATGGAGTCTCTTTGTGAGAAAGAATAGTTTGTTTTCTTAGGCACAGTGCTAATATATATTATTTCTTTTGCATTCCAGAATCATGGAATCCTAGACAGTGGAAAGGGGCTCACAGTTCATCTCTGCTTGAGTAAAGAAGAAACCAACTTGGTTAAGGTAGCACATCTAGCTGTGGCCTGGTCTTCTAATTGCTAGAGCAGCGCTCTTTCTGCCCATTGCCAATTATAGTTACAGTAATTCAGTGCATGGAAATGCATTTTGTTTTTGCATCTTCAATGTTTAAAGTGAAATACACACTCGCACACACGTAAGAATCAAGGTGCAGACAGTGTTTTAATTTTGCAGTAAGTCACAGGCATTTAATTGGAATGCACCATGTTTTCTGTCTTGATGGAAGGTGGTTAAGGCTACATCAACATAATAGGGTTCTTAGTTAAAAGTAAAGACAAGCTTGGGCTAACTGGAGTAGTTAAAGGATTTACTGGAAAGATACTAGGTAGCTTGAGAATTGAAGGAGGCTGAGTGAACCAGGCTTGGAAAATAACCAGTGCAAGAGGTCAGGCAGCAGCTGCCACAGCCAAGCTCACCCCTCAGGATCAGTCTGGTAAAGATGCTGCCAGGCACTGCCGGCTCTGGACATTCAATGCCAAAGCCCCAGATCTTGCATGATGCTGCTGCCAGTGGACTTTCATCGTTGGCAGCTCAGCTGTTCTGTGCAATCTCTCACTTGGTCTTGTCTTTGTCTTTGCATCACTCTTCCTGATTTGAAATCCCAGAAGGAGTATCCCATTAATGGGCTCGGTCACCTGTCTGAGATCCAGCATGGTTGGTAGTGGGGGATGTGGGGCAGTGCATGGAGAGAAGGTTCCTACTTATAACCAAGATTTACAAAGGAGGACCCCTCCCATTTGGATTCTCCCTGCATAGGAAGGTGTTAGAATGCTAGGTAGGTGAAAAAGAAGCAAATGAACAAAAACAAAAAACCCACAACAATCAGGAACATCCAGAGACAGTGTATAGCTCAGAGCTCTGCCCTTGGCCTCTGTTTGGAGTCAGCATCCTCTACGCTGCCTGCTCTTTCCTCCTTCCCTTCCTTCTCCACCCCCTCCCCATACAGGAGGGAACAGATGCTCCAAGAAGGACCACAAGGTCACTCTTTTACAGCTCTGTTTACTTCAGTCACTGCCAGATTCACCCCATAACTCTTGAGTGTTTTCTCACTCCAGTTAAAGTAAAATTCAACTGCTTACCTATATTTTTAATGTGATAAAATTCACATAACATAAAATTCGATCACGTGAGCCCTTTTAGAGTATACAATTCAGTTGCTTTGCGTACACTCACAGTGTTGTGCAAATATCACTACTATATTGTTCTAGAACATTCTCATCACCCCAAAATGAAACTGCATATTTATTAAACAGTCACTCTCCTTTGCTGTCTCCCCCTAGCCCTGGGAAACTATTAATTTACGTTCCATCCTTATGGATTTTCCTATTCTGGAACTTTCATATAAATGAAATCATATATTACATAACTGCCTTACTATAATTCCTACTCTCCCTCTGCAGGAGGTTTTCCACAACTGATCTCTTCCCGCCCTGTGCTGCCTCACCTGAGCACAGGATGGAGGGCCAGCACTGTTCACTCAGATCCTTCCTGATGAGGTCAATGGATCTTAAAAACCATCAGAAAGCCTGTAAGAATCCCCTGGAGAACCAGGAACTGGTTAGGTGTTTCCGTATGGCTAAGAAAACAGCAAGAGAGATGACTGCCTGGGAGTCAAAAAGTTGGCTAGTGGAGAGCTTTTTAGTTGAGTTACATCATGGTGTCAGTGGACCCGGATGGAGCAAGGAACAATTCAGAACAGATATTGGCAGTCATACTGAGATCTGGGTGTTTTCCTCATACCCTAGAAGGATAGTACCTGAGGAAGGGCAGCCTTGAAATTGAGGTACTGGGTGGTTTGCTAGGCATTGCTTAGTGGTGAATACACAGCAAACCAATGTATTTAAGATCAGATTACAGAGCTAAAGGATCTCCTTCCTCTTCATACTCTACCCAACCCACTCACCTGGCACCGTAACCAGAAAGAGCACAAGTTAGGGCTATGCTAACAGCTAAGATTACTATCTTAGGGCGATGTTAAAATAATGTAACAAGGCCTTTTAGACACAAATACTGTCTTCAGAAATTTGCCAAAATGACAAACACAAAGGGAAAGAGGAGAGGTACGTGACACATGTTTTGTAGGCCTTTTAGAAAACATGGAGTTGTTCCTTTGGCCACATACATTCTACAAGAAAGGTGATATCGTAGACATCATCAAGGCAATGGGTGCTGTCCAAAAAAGCATGTCCCACAAATGTTACCATGGCAAAACCACAAGTGTCTACAATATTACCCAGCATGCTGTTGGCATGGTTGTAAACAAACAAGGGCAAGATTCTTGCCAAGAGGATTAATGGTCATATTGAGCATATTAAGCACTCTAAGAGCAGAGATAACTTCCTGAAATGCATGAAGGAAAATGATAAGAAGAAGAAGGAAGCCAAAGAGTAAGGTACCTGGGTTCAATGAAATGCTAACCTGATTCCCCCAAAGAAGTGTACTCTGGGCGGCACCTGTGGCACAAAGGAGTAGGGCGCTGGCCCCATATGCCGGAGGTGGCGGGTTCAAACCCAGCCCTGGCCAGAAACTGCACCCCCCAAAAAAGAAGTGTACTCTGTGAGAACCCATGGAAAGAAGCCTGAGCTGCTGGAATCTGTTCCCTATGAATTCATGGCAGAATGGATATAAAAAGAAAAAACCTCTGGACTATAAAAAGGTTTCTCTTCATTGAGCATAAGTGTGGTGTGCCCTTCTCTAAAAAAAGTATTTAAAGCAAATTTTGTGTCCTAAAAAAAACCAAACAAACCAAGAAGACCTACAAATAGAATAGTGTAAAGAATATAGAGATGGATGTGTTTCATACATAACAATTTCAAAATGAGTGCGTCAGATTGAGGAAGCCCTATATTGTCATCCAGGGGATTCCTGAGGCCACTTCTTAGGACTTCCATGTCCAGTAACAAAGGTCAATGTAAGACTGGTAAAACTGGCAACCCAATACAGAGAGGACTTTTAAGGGATCAGCTATTGGGGAATGAAGGTTGGGTCTCTCTGCCAGTTCAAAACAAGGTGATAAGTGTTTCACAGGGATAAGGTGAGTATAAAATGGAAGAAGGCTGGGATTATTTGCTTAGCCTTATACAAGACTACAGAAGGGAAGATGATAGCACCATACTTATTTCAGGCGGATTCTTTCACCACCTTTCTGGAGTATGATGGTAGCTAACCTCAAAATTTTGGTTCCAGGTATGAGTACACTTGAAATGACATCACCAATAATATAGTGGCTGATGACACTTGTGTCTCCCTGTGTTTGGGATGAGATTTTAATCATTTAAAAAACAAAGGGCAAAAATGAAAGCTGGATGGCAAATGTGTGACTGCAGTGACTATTCTTCCTTTTTGCTGCCATGCCCATTCTTTACTCTTCTCTGCCTTAGTTCTCTCCCTGGGAGGCAGATCCCTAGAGATCACATCATCTGGATTCTCTTGCTAGTAGATTTTCTGTCTGGGTCAGCCAATGCTAGACACTTCCTAGGGGATAGAGAACAGGAGGAAGGAGAGGTCAAGGCCTTTTTCCCCCCCTGTCCCCAACTTGAAGGGGTAGCCCTGTGGCACAGGCTGAATCTGTAGCTCCTGCTCCCCTGCTTCCTCTGCTCTCTCTTCATTCTTAGCAGGTAGTAATATTTTTTTTTTTCTGAGACAGAGCCTCAAGCTGTTACCCTGGATAGAGTGCTGTGACATCACAGCTCACAGCAACCTCCAATTCCTGGGCTCAAGTGAGTCTCTTGCCTCCACCTCCCAAGAAGCTGGGACCACAGGTGCCTGCCACAACGCCCAGCCATGTTTTGGCTGCAGCCATCATTGTTGTTTGGCGGACCTGGGCTGGATTCGAACCCGCCAGCTCAGGTGTATGTGGCTGGAACCTTAGTCCGTTGAGCCACAGGCACCGAGCCTTTTTTTTTTTTTTTTTTAGTAAAGGCGTTTTATTTAGACAACTAAAAACAATTAGATGTTTAGAAGCCGTGTACAATGAAAGAGAAATCAAACCTGTTACTTTATCATGTGTTCCCTCTTTATGATTAAAGCAAAAAAAAAAAAAAAAAGGCATTCTACTGTAATGGAAAAGTCAGGAAAATAAGTCAATATATTTTTCTTCTCCATAATAACATAAACATCTACAAGAAATCTAACTGTAATAAGATAAATTTGATGTTGGCTTGCACATACTCATTTTTAAAAAGACAACAGGCCATCATACAAGAGCATAACTCCACCTGCGTTCATCTGATACTCTTGAGTTTTCATTTCACTTACAGGTAACACCAAGTTAGTTGTTCCAAAACTGGAGCTAATTTATATATTCCCCATTATTTATGTCTGTGTTTTCCTGAAGCAGAGAGTAACTCTGGAAGGCAGATGCTTTTCTCTGCTTGCTGGCTTTAGTCTATAGGTTGTATACTATCTGTGGCACCTGTTTGATGCTCAGGTCTTAACTTCAGTAGTTGAAGAATAGATGGAATATGAATTCTCTGAAGTGAATTCACTCCAATTTCTTCTAGTGCTTCTTCTGTTGGCTCTGAAAAACCAATCTTTGGCTTTGCCAGGTCACCACAATCTTCTTTAGGAAGCACACATTTCCAGAGGCCATATGTTTTTCCTACCACAGTTTGCCATAATCTCAATGTTCCATCAACCACTGGCATAGAGCTTTCCATCAGGACTAAATCTCACACAGTGAATAGGACCAAAGTGTCCTTTGTAGGATTCTGAAAGAAAGAAGAGGACTATTAAAAATTTAATACCTAACAATCAGGCTAAGTACTGATATGCTGCATATTATTGAGAAAATGCAAAATACTTAAGAACAGAACAACTGTATCTAATTAAATCCTCATCCATAAACTGGTATTGTGTCTAACATTTCTCTATAAGATTATCCTTTCCAAATCTAACATCCATTCTAGTTTTAGTTTGTCTCTCTAAAAAATGATGCTTCATGTTCCATTAAGGATGGAGAAAAGGGGGTAAATGAAAATCCCATAAATTCGTGAATGATGTATACAGGAATCGACTCCTATAACTTTAATAGCTGTAGAAGAAGACAAGATAACAGGAAAGGGGACTTGCCAAGTTGGGGTTAGGGAAGATGAACTAGAGGGGAGAGTTTTGATCATGACTAGATTTCTAGGAGGGAAAAGTTCCTGTTTTAGTTAGTATGTCCCTCCCCAAAAGGGGAGCAGGACTTTCAGGCATGATTAGGAAGGCATGAGAGAACAGCAAGTCATCCCAATTGCAGCTTAAAGGCTGGGAGAAAAATTTGGTAACCGGCTTTCCAGACACCTCCTATATAGTTATGGATTTGGGAGATAAAAGACCAGGGTTACAGAGAAGTACAGAAAAGGTTGCTCCAGTGTCCAAGAGAAATTTTATCTCCTGACGCTCCACTATAAGGGAAACCTGGTGCTCTTGAGGGGTGATGACACATGCTGGAGTCATGAGAATTTGCCCCAGGCACCCTCAGTCCAGTTTGGGCTCCGAAGGGGTCACTGTCCCAGGAGGCCTTCACTTCCGGGGACAGGCCACCCTCCAGTGGTCACCTTTGCATTCTGGACAGGGGCCAGGTGGCTTGCCCAGCCAGTGGTGCTGCTGGCAGCAGTCTTTTCTGAAGTGGCCAGTCTGACCACATTGGAAGCACTTGTTTTTAGCTCCTCTGGTTTCCCTCTGCCCCTGAAAGTTGCTTGTTTGTTGGAGTGCCATTACTAGAGCTGTCATTCTTTTCTGTTCCTTTCTCTCTTTTTCCTCCTTTCTCTCC
>CAUYON010003381.1:0-19800 GCA_963573935.1 Arctocebus calabarensis
AGCCTATCTGCTTATATGTATATGTTTAAAAACAAAATAAAGATATGTGTACATATTAAAAAAAAAAATTACATGGACTCGGCGCCTGTGGCTCAACAGGCAAAGGTGCCAGCCATGTACACCTGAGCTGGCGGGTTCGAATCCAGCCCGGGCCGCCAAACAACAATGACGGCTGCAACCAAAAAATGGCCGGGCGCTGTGGCGGGCACCTGTAGTCCCAGCTACTTGGGAGGCAGAGGCAAGAGACTCTCCTGAGCCCAGGAATTGGAGGTTGCTGTGAGCTGTGATGCCATGGTGCTCTATCCAGGGTGACAGCTTGAGGCTCTGTCTCAAGAAAAAAAAAATTATATGGAAATGAAAAGGGCCCAAAGTAGTTAAGACAATCTTGAAAAAGAAGAACAAAATAGAAGGATTTGCTGGAGTATCCACACTTCTTACAAACCTACATTTAAGAATAAATAGGCCAATTGGACAGAATAGAGTGGTAGACAACAGATGTCCACACTCACAGTTTATTTGTGACAAAGGTAACACTTTAGGGCAGTGGGGAAAGATAAACTTTTCAATAAATAGTGCTGGTACAATTGGATATCCTCATGAAAAAAAATGAAACCTGCCCTTCCCTCATTTCATACTGAAAATTAGGTTCTAGGGAATTTCAGATCTAAATGTAAGAAGCTTCTGTGATGAAAATAATGGAGAAAACAGTCTTCATGATCATGATGAAGATTTCTTAAACAGGGTACAAAAAAGGACAGTAACCATGAAGGAAAAGATTGATAAATCTGAAACAAACTAACATTAGTAATGTCTGGTCATCAAAGGCACTATTAAGAGAGTGAAAAGGCAAGCCAGAGGATCTATGTTCAGAATATTTATTTATTTATTTATTATTTTATGATTTTTTTTTTTTTTTTGAGATAGAGCCTCAAGCCGTCACTCTGGAGAGAGTGCCGTGGCATCACAACTTACAAGCAACCTCCAATTCCTGGGCTCCAGCGAGTCTCCTGCCTCTGCCTCCCAAGTAGCTGGGACTACAGGCGCCCCTCACAACGCCCGACTACTTTGTTTTGTTGTTGCAGTTTGGCCGGGGCCAGGTTTGAACCCACCACTCTTGGTATATGGGGCTGGCACCCTACTCACTGAACCACAGGCACCGCCCAAGACTAACCTTTTTATAGTTTTTACTTTTTAAATGAATTTTAACAAATAGAAAAAATGAACAAATCTTAAATGTATAGAATTTTGACATATGAAAAATATCCATAATGACCATTATCTAGATCAAGATAGGGAATATTTCATCACTTCTGCAGGTGTGTCTCCCTCCCTGATGATAGCTCCAAATATTAACTTCTATTCTTACCTATTTTTTTTTTAATCATGAACTTGTTTTTTCATAAATTGCTATTCTTGACCTGAATGTTGAATACATAGATGTGGTCTCCCTTTTATTATTTATTAATTTGTGCATATTTTCTGTGTATGTTATACACCAATACAATTAAAAAAATCCAATGATTCTATAACCTATTCCCCCATAATTCAGCACAGTGACTATTGAATTCTATTCAGGCACATTTTAAGCACTAGCTTCTTCCATTTCCGCTACTAAAGGCATGTTTCATAATTTTATAACTATTCACATTTTATGAGTCTGCCTATTTAGGCTAAAGACTCATTAAAATAGGAAAGGGGTAATACTTTTTTTTTTTTGAGACAGAGCCTCAAGCTGTTACCCTGGATAGAGTGCCATAGCATCACAGCTCACAGCAACCTCCAAATCCTGGGCTCAATCGAGTCTCCTGCCTCTGCCTCCCAAGTAGCTGGGACTATAGGCGCCTGCCACAACGCCCGGCCACTTTTTGGTTGCTGCTGTCATTGTTGTTTGGCGGGCCTGGGCTGGATTTGAACCCACTAGCTCAGGTGTACGTGGCTGGCGCCTTAGCCCGTTGAGCCACAGGCGCCGAGCCGGAAAGGGGTAATACTTTAAGAGTCATAAATCATTGTTTCTCTGTGAGGAGAGATGCTGAAACTAGGGGTTGGTTTTTTTCTCCCTCAGTTCCTAGTCTTCTGAAGAACAACCTGAAAGACACACCTGTGCAGACACAGGTGGGGAAAGGAGTTTACAAAGGCATCTGGTTTGGACTCAGTGTCTATCTGAACACTATTGTCCAGTCATTGCCCTTTATTTATTTATTTACTTATTTTTGAGACAGAGTCTTAAGCTGTCACCCTGGATAGAGTGCTGTATCATCACAGCTCACAGCAACCTCCAATTCCTGGGCTCAAGTGAGTCTCCTGCCTCTGCCCCCTGAGTAGCGGGACTACAGGTGTCCGCCACAACGCCTGGCCACTTTTTGGTGGCAGCCGTCATTGTTGTTTGGCAGGCCCAGGCTGAATTAGAACCTGCCAACTTAGGTGTACGTGGCTGGTGCCTCAACCTGTTGAGCCACAGGAGCTGAGCCCAGTCATTGCCCTTTAAATAAGTTATAGGCCAAGCCTGGTGATTCACGCCTGTAATCCTAGCACTCTGGTAGGCCCAAGTGGGTGGATTGCTTGAGCTCAGGAGTTCCATACCTACACCAGCTTGAGTAAGAGTGGGACCGGTCTCTGCTAAAAATAGAAAAACTAGTTGGGCATGGTGGTGCACGCCCAACTACTCAGGATGCTGAGGCAGGAGGATTGCTTGTGCCCAGGAGTTTGAATTTGCTATGAGTTATGATGCCATGGCACTCTACCCAGGGTGATAGACACTCTGTCTCGAAAAAAAAAAGAAAAGATAATGTTGGCCTATTGTGATGACTAATGTTAAAGGATATGATTTGTCTGAATTAGTTTCAATTTAATCAACATTTCATAAAGTTACCTCAAAATAAACTGATGACTCTAAGAAACAAATCCCTTTTAGGAAACAATTAGTTTAGACACTGTGTTTCTACTATTAAATGAACATCAACTAGAACTTGATGTTTGAAAAATTAGAAGCAGGCTGGTGTGGTGGCTCATGTCTGTAATCTTAGCACTCTCAGAAGCCAAGGTGAGTGGATTGCATGAGCTCAGGACTTAGAGACCAGCCTGAGCAAGACCAAGGCCCTGTCTCTATTAAAAATAGAAAAATTAGCTGGGTGTTGTGGCGGGCACTTTTAGTACAAGGTATGGGAGGCTGGAGCAAGAGGATCACTTGAGCCCAGGAGTTTGAGGTTGCTGTGAGCTCTGATGATGCCATGGTACTCTACCCAGGGTGACAGAGTGAGACTATGTCTCAAAAAAAAAAAAAGAAGAAAGAAAGAAAAATTAGAAGCAGTTAATTGCACTCAAATCATGACTCTCTCCTGAGGAAAGTACTTGCAGACTATAATTACTAGTAATAACTTTGTAAAAGAAAAAGCAAGCATTGAAGAAATTAAGTATTCTATGTAAAATTAGAGCCAGGAATGAGACTCAGTATTTCTCAGTATTTCTTGTTCTTATACTAAACTGTCTGACAATAGGCAACTTTTAGAATTAGGTTAAGCATAAAGGAAATGTCAAGACAATCTTAATAAATTAATGTACAATGTTAATATGCAATTCTCTTTCACATTAAATTTCTGAAGTCAGATATATAGCCCGGTGCAGCACTTTGGTTGAGGTAGGAGTATTGCTTGAGGTCAGGAGTTACTATCAGCCTAGGCAACATAGAGAGACCCCAGCTGTACAGAAAATAAGAAAAATTAGGCAGGTATTGTGGTGAGTGTCTGTAGTTCCAGCTACTCTGGGAGGCTGAGGCAGAAGGATCACTTGGAGAGAGGAGTTTGAGGTTGCAGTGAGCTAGGCTGAGGCCATGGGACTCTAGCCTGGGCAACAATGTCTCAAACAAAAACCCCCAAAGATTTATTTTACCCATATATGAAGTATGTTGTTTAACTTCTTTATTTAATTCTTTATTTTTTTTAATTGAGACAGAGTCTCACCTTTCCACCCTGGGTAGAATGCTCTAGCATCATAGCTCACAGCAACGTCAAACTCTTGGGCTCAAATTATCTTTTGCCTCAGCCTCCCAAGTAGCTGGGACTACTTGTGGGACCCTCCAAAATGCCTGGTTATTTTTAGAGATGGGGTCTCGCTTTTGCTCAGGCTGATCTTGAACTCTTAAGCTTAGGCAATCCACCCACGCCGGCCTCCCAGAGTGCTAGGATTACAGGCCTGGGCCACCGCACCTGGCCTTGTTGTTTAACTTCTAAGTGTTTGGAGATTTTCCTGTTGTCTTTGTTATTGATTTCCAGTTTGATTTCATTATGATCAAAGAACATACTTGGCATGTTTACATTTGTTAAAGTTTGTTTCATGGCCCAAGATATGGTCAGTCTTGGTGAATATTTCTTGCATGCTTGACAAAAATGCGTATCCTGCTGTTAGGTGTTCTACATGAATTAGATTCTGTTGAATGATTGAGTTGTATTCTATATCTTTGCTGATTTTCTATTTAAGCAGTTACTGAGCATATTCATCATTGAAAATGGAGTGTTGAGCTTCCCACCTGTAAATGTGTATTTGTCTGTTTCTCTTTCCAGCCCTCTCAGTGTTTGTGGCTCACATGTTTCATGTGCTTGGTAGATTCACATTTAAGATTATAGTGTCTTGGCTCGGCACCTGTGGCTCAACAGACTAAGGCGCCAGCCACATACACCTGAGCTGGCAGGTTTGAATCCAGCCCGGCCCACCAAACAAACAACAATGACGGCTGCAACCAAAAAATGACCGGGCGTTGTGGCGGGTGCCTGTAGTCTCAAGTACTTGGGAGGCAGAGGCAGGAGATTCGCTCTAGCCCAGGAATTGGAGGTTGCTGTGAGCTGTGATACCACAGCACTCTAATCCAGGGTGAGAGCTTGAGCTCTGTCTCAAAAAAAAAAAAAAGATTATAGTGTCTTCCTAGTGGCTTTATCCTTTTATCATTGTGAAATGTCCCTCTTTAACTCTAGTTTTCTTTGCTCTGATGTTTACTTTATATGGTATAAATACAGCCACTCATAGCTTGTAAAAATCTTTAAATCTTTATTTATGTCTGACAGATGATTTTCTGATGTAATAAGAGGCAGAACATATGAGCATGAAAACTCAATCATCATACTTATAAACCATAAAAATATCCATGGCTTTTAAAAATTTAATGTTTGTGGCTCAGTGTGGTGGATTGTGCTTGTAATCCTAACACTCCAGGAGGCTACTGAGGAAGGATTGCTTGAACTCAGGAGTTCAACACCAGCCTGAGCCAGAGCAAGACCCCATCTCTATTAAAAATAGAAAAATTAGTTAGGTGTGATGATGTGCACCTATAGTCCCATCTACTTGGAAGGCTAAGGCAGGAGGATTACTTGAGTGAAAGAGTTTGGAGTTGCAGTGAGCTGTGATTTTACTGTACTGTACCCATGGTGACAGAATAAGACTCTGTCTCAAAACAAACAAAAAAAATTAATGTTTGCATGGCACAAATTTTTCCATCCTTTTATTTTCATCAACCTTTGTCTTTGTATTTGAAGTGAGATGTTTATAGATAGCATGTTATTGTATCATTTTAAAAAAATCTACTCTGCTAATCTCTGTCTTTTAATTGGCATGTTTAGGCTGTTAACATTTAAGGTAATTATTGATAGGTCTGGTGCAGTGGCTCACCTCTGTAATCCTAGCACTCTGGGAGGCTGAGGCAGTTAGGAGTTTGAGACCAGCCTGAAGAAGAGTGAGATCCCATCTCTACTAAAAATAGAAAATAATATCTAGGCCTTGTGGTGAGCTCTTGCACTCTCAGCTGCTTGGGAGGCTAAGGCAAGAGGATTGCTTGAGCCCAAGAGTTTGAGGTTGCTATGAGCTATGATGATGCCATGACATTCTACCCAGGGTGACAGAATGAGACTCTGTCTCAAAAAAAAAAAGAAAAAAGTAATTCATTGATCTTTGAGCCTTTTCTGAGCTATTTTCTATTTGTTTCCTCTTTTCTAATTCATCTCTTTATTTGAACATTTTAAAGGATTTCTTCTGGTTATTTTTAATAGAGTTGTTGGGTACATTGCTTGGATAGTTAGAGTCTTGCTCTGTTGTGCAGGCTGGAGTGCAGTAGCATGATCATAGCTCACTGCAAACTTCAGGTCCTGGGCTCAAGTGGTCCTTCTACCTCACCCTTCAGAGTGGCTAGGAATACACGTGGCTAGTATGCATGTATGTATGTATTTAATGTTTTTGTTGAAACGAGGTTTTGCTACATTGCCTGGGCTGGGCTCAATCTTTTTGCATCAAGTGATCTTCCTGCCTTCACCTCCAGAAGTATTGGAATTACAATGAGCCACCACACCTGCCTAAGGTATGTGCCAATATATATGCATAACTTATCACAATCTAGTAGTTTTGATATTACTAGTCTTATCTTCTTCATGTATAATAGCAACTCACCACTAAAAACACAACTCTTCTTTTCTACTTTCAGATAGAAGATTTGAGCTCTCTCAAAAATGCTGTGTCACTGAAGCAATCCCACAATCTGAAGGTTTGTGTAGATTTTTTCTTTTTTTTTTTTTTGAGACAGAGTCTCACTCTGTTGCCCAGTGCTGAGGTGTCGTCATAGCTCACTGCACCTCAAACTCCTGGGCTCAAATGATTCTCCTACCTCAGCCTTCTGAGTAGTTGGGATTACTGGCATACACCACCACCACACCCAGCTCAGTTTTTCTCTTTTTAGTAGAGATGGCGGTCTCACTGTTAATTAGGATGGGCTCAGACTCCTGGCTTCAAGCCATCTTCCTGCCTTAGCCTCCCAGAGTGCTAGGATTATAGGTGTGAGCCATTGTGCCCGGTCTAGCTTTTTGTAGATCTCAAAGAAGATACTTTCTGACTATTTTCAGAAACATACCCAATAGTTTTTCTCTTCCATATATTTCTTGCTTCTAATATTTTAACAGTTACTTATTTCACACAATAACTTGGAAGAAAAACATTTCTTGAGGCGTGGATCCAGGAATAGGGTAAGAGAGGCGTGTAGTTGGCTCTTACAATAAGCAATAGTATCTGATTTCCATCTGTCCTAGTTATCATTACATATACCAATTTCAGCACATTTCCAGGAACAGAGCGAGAGTAGCATCTCTATAGCAGGCACCCTGTAGGAAAGGCAATACTTGAACTCACAAGGTGTGTCAATTTGGTTGTTTCTTCATCAGATTCTCACAAATTAAACACTTTCTCTGTAAGCAACCATCGACCTGTCACTAAGCCCTGCTACTTTGGAATTGTTTTCTGTGAAGCACATTGTTAAGGCTTTCTTTTGTTCAGGTGCCTTTAAAACATGCAATAGCTACTGTTCCATCTTATTTGAGCACCTTTTTAAAGTAAGAGACAAGAGAGCTCGTGAATCTCTTAAATGTTCAATAGCAGCTGAAGAATGAGAGGGGCCCGCCATCATTTAACCCACAGTCACTAATCCTTTTACAATGTGCTGTACTTTAATTACCTTATTGAATGTATAACTAAAGGATGTGAACAAAACATTAAATGTTTGTGATTCCTAAGTCATTCTGAACCTTTACCATGTTTGTCCCATGCATTGATAATTGCATGACCCCTAACTGATTTTTCTATTCTATTTCTGTTTCATCAATAAGATTTACTACCAAAACCCTCTCAGGCACCAAGGAAAGTGGAAGAGTTGGTTTATTCATTACTCTATACAGCTGTCAAACTTAATGCTGTCACATTTTCTCCACATATTCGAATGTCTACATAACACAGCAGTGAAGGAACACATTCAATAAGAGACTGTCATTTTGGTGCACAGCAGATGAAATTCTGGAAAAGGTTTTCCAGTACTCTGTGTTCTCAAGGGAACTTTCTACCTAGGGTGTGTAGCTTGGGAAATCTTAAAAGATTTCTTTGCTTCATCTGTGGAATATAATAGATGTTCGGTGAAATCAAATTATGTATTGGATACTTCATTTTTTCCTAAAACTTTCTTTTTTAAAATGATATTTAAATTTTTTATTATGTCTGATTTAAAGATAAGGTATGATAGATGTTTGGTACTTGACGTAGGAGTGAAATTTTGAAGTAGCCAAAGTTGATATTATGTTGTAGGTTCATATTCACAAGAAGTAAAGAATGCCCAGGTAATTGATTTTTTCTTTTCTTTCTTTTTGAGACAGAATCTCACTCTGCTACCCTAGAGAGGCTGCCATGGCATCATCATAGCAACCTCAAACTCCTGAGCTCAAGCAATTCTCCCTCCTCAGCTTCCTGAAGTGCTGGGATTGAAAGAGTGAGCTACCGGGCCCAGCCTAGTGTTCTTTTCTTAAAATTCTCATGGCTAGGCTCTGTGCTTATAGCCCAGCGGCTAGGGCACTAGGGCTGGCGGGTTTGAACCCAGCCTGGGCCTGCCAACCAACAATAATAACAAGTACAACAAAAAAATAGTCTGGCGTTGTGGTGGGTGCCTGTAATCCCAGCTACTTCAGAGGCTGAAGCAAGAGAAATCACTTATGCCCAAGAGTTTGGGATTGCTGTGAGCTGTGACGCCACGTACTTTACCGAGGGCGACATAGTAAGACTCTATCTCAAAAAAAAATTCTCCCGGCTGAAATGGAATTAAACATTTCAAACTTTAATTAGTTTTTACAGGTTATGTTGTGTTATGAATGCAGGCAATTATACCACATACTTCTACAAATATTATAATTATAATATAGTGGAGTTTCTTTTATATTATTACTTAAAGTTTTATAAACATATTGGTTCAAAAAGACTATAAAGTACTTTTTTTTTTCTTTGAGACAGAGTCTCATTTTGTCATCTTTGTTAGAGTGGGGTGGCGTTACAGCTCAGAGCAACCTCAAACTCTTGGGCTCAAATGATTCTCTTGCCTCAGCCTCCCAACTAGTTAGGACTATAGGCGCCTGCCACACGCCCAGCTACTTCTTAGAGACAGGGCTTTGCTCTTGCTCAGGCTGGTCTTGAACTTGTGAGCTCAGGCAATCTACCTGAGGCCTCCTATGTGCTGGGGTTATAGTCCATGGTGCCTGGACTTAAAAAGTTCTTCATAAAGTTATCTAGCTACTACATTCTTCTAAATCTTCATATTAAGTGCCAATTTATTTTCCTATTGATTTTATTTAACAATTTGCAAGTTTTAAATTGATTTTTTTGGGTGTGCCTGTGGCTCCGTGAGTAGGGTGCTGGCCCCATATACTGAGGGTGGCGAGTTTGAACTCGATCCCTGCCAAACTGCAACAAAAAAATAGCTGGGCATTTTAGAGCTGACTCTAAAAAAATAAGATAAAATAAATTCATTCTTTTTTTTTTTTTGAGACAGAGTCTCACTTTGTTGCCCTTGGTAGAGTGCCATGGCATCATATTTCACAGCAACCTCAAACTCGTTGGGCTCATGTGATCCTCTTGCCTCTACTTCCCAAGTAGCTGGGACAATAGGTGCCTGCCTTAGAGATGGGGCCTCCTTGCTGAGACTAGTCTTGAACTCCCGAGCTCAGGCAGTCTGCTCACCTTGGCCTCCCAGAGTGCTGGGATTACAGGCGTGAGCCATGGCACCTGGCCAGTTTTTTTTTGTTTGTTTGTTTTTTTGAGATAGGGTCTTGCTCTGTTGCCCACAATAGAGTGCAGTGGTGTCATCAGAACTCACAGCAACCTCAAACTCCTGGGCTCAACTGATCCTCTTATCTCAGCCTCCCAAGTAGCTGAGAATACAGGCATACACTACCATACTAGGGTAATTTTTCTATTTTTTGTAGAGAGAGGGTCTCACTATGTTTTTCAGACTATCCTTGAACTTCTGGCTTCAAACAATTCTCCCTCCTTGGCTAGGATTACAGGTGTGAGCCACTGAACCTGGCCTGTTGAATTGATTTTATATGTAAAATTGTTAGCCTCACAGTCATCATTGATTATGGCAGCATATTAGTCTTGCAATAACAAGTATACATTTATATTTCATCAACATTTATTGAAATTGCATTTAGAATACTCACCCATTTTAGAAAACAAATATTCTAATACTGACAATCATATGCCTTCTTTATATAATTGTTGCTATTAACATGATTATTTAGGATGATATCTAGGCTTTCATAAGATCACTGATTTTTCAGAGGTTCAGAGATATCAAAAATAATATTTAGGTGAGCTCTTGGTCAAAGCCAAAGTCAACTGCTAGATTCTGGCTTAACTCATATATTTTAGTATATGCCTGATACATATTTGTTTATAACATTACATGCCCTATTATTATTATTTTTTTTGAGACAGACATTGCCCTCGGTAGAGTGCTGAGGCATCATAGCTCACAGCAACCTCCAACACCTGGGCTCATGTGATTCTCTGTTCTCAGCCTCCCAAGTAGCTGGGACTATAGGTGCCCACCACAACCAAGAGGTGCCTGCCCTTCAATTTTTAGAGATGGGGTCTCGCTCTTGCTCAGGCTAGTCTCGATCTCCTGAGCTCAAGTGATCTGCCCATCTCGGCCCCCCAAAGTGCTAGGATTATAGGCGTGAGCCACTGCGCCTGGCATAACATGCCCTAATGCAGTATTATTTTATATATCTGGCTTTGTCTGTTTTCTTTTTTTCCTCCAGTTTGTTTTGAGACAGAGCTTCAAGCTGTTGCCCTGGGTAGAGTGCTGTGGCGTCACAGTTCTCCTGGCTCAAGCGATTCTCTTGCCTCAGCCTGCCAAGTAGCTGGGACTATAGGTGCCCACTACAACGCAGGGCTTTTTTTTTTTTTTTTTGGTTGTAGTTGTCATTGTCGTTTGGCAGACCTGGGCTGGACTCACATTCTCCAGCTCTGGTGTATGTGGCTAGTGTCCTAGTTGCTTGAGCCACAGGTGCTGAGCCTATTTTTTTTTTTTTTTTTTTTAGACAGAGTCTCAAGCAGTCGCCCTGGGTAGAATGCTGTGGCATCACAGCTCATAGCAACTTCCAACTCTTGGGTTTAAGCAATTCTCTTGCCTCAGCCTCCCAAGTAGCTGGGACTTCAGGGCTCTCCACAACTTCCGGCTATTTTTTGGTTGTAGTTGTCATTGTTGTTTGGCAGACCTGAGCTGGATTCAAACCCCTCAGCTCTGGTGTATGTGGTTGGTGCCCTAGCCACTGACCTACAGGTACCAAACCCCTCCAGTTATTTTTTTATTTGCATATATTCATAGGGTACAAATTCAATTTTGTTACATTGATATATTGCATTGTGGTGAAGTCAGAGCCTGAGTCTGTTTTCTGTTGCACATAGCAGAACACCTGAAATAAGGTCGTTTATAAAGAAAAGGAATTTATTCCTTACAGTTAGGGAGACTGAGAAGTCCCAGGTTGAGGGGCCACATCTGGTGAGGGCCTTCTTTCTTTCTTCGGTCCTGAGATGGTTCAGGACATTGCATGGCAAGTGGGCCGAGTGTGCTAGCTCAGGTCTCTTCCTCTGCTTATGAAGGCATCAGTCTCACTGCTGTGATAACTGTGAGTTCATTAATCTATTAATCCATTAACCAATGAATGGCTTAATCTATTCATGAGATCAGAACCCTCAGACCTAATCACCTCTTTTTTTTTTTGAGACAGTCTCACTCTGTTGCCCTGGGGAGAGTGCTGTAGCAGCACAGCCCACAGCAACTTCCAACTCTTGGACTTGAGCAATCCTGCTGCCTCAGCCTCCCAACTAGCTGAGACTATAGGCGTGTGCCACTATACCCAGCTAGTTTTTCTATTTTTATTAGAGATAGGGTCTCCCTCTTGCTCAGGCTGATCTCAAACCCCTGAGTTCAGAGTGCCAGTTATGAGCCACCGCAACCAGCTCTACTCACCTCTTTAAGGCCCCATCTCTCAATATTGCCACATTGGAGATTACATTTCAAAATGAGTTTTGGAGGGGACAGATATTCAGACCACAGCAATATGTTACAAAACATATCTAAAAATTTTTAAAATTAAAGAGAAAGAAGGTGTCACGTTTTCTAGCTGTATTCCTGTGACTTTCTTGTGTACACCTGGGGTGTGTGTACCCTTCTGTGTGGATGGCTGAACAAACTTCAAACTCCTTAACTGGCATAACACAGCCCTTTAAGATCCATCACAGTTTTGTCCGTCACTTCTCCCTGCCTGGAATCTTATAGTCTGACAACGTTGAGTTGCCTATGTTTTCCTTCACCTGGCGCTATCTCTTGCCTCTGCGTCCATGCTCAGGCGGTTCCCTGTGCCCAGCTCGCCATTTTCTTTCTGTGTCTGGCCAACTCCGTTCACCCTTATGTCTCCTTTCAGACATCACATTCTCCTCCTTAGGAAGCTCCCTGACATTCCTTTTCTCCTCCTCTGAGGCTATGTTAGGTGCCCCTGCTCTTGGCTCCCCCATTCCTAGTGCTTATTTCTATTCTTATGCTTATTAATTGTGTTTTAATTGTCAAGGGACATGGTGGACTGATTAGCTTATGTTTCTGCCACTCTGGAGGATTGTGGCTGAAAGAAAATTTAAGTTGCATTATAGAAAGGTAGAAAAAGTTGTATTTTCTGCACACTTGAGAGTTTTCAGACTGAGGTTTGGACTTACGACTCTTACTGACTGACCTTGGCTCTTGGTACAGAGAGTCACGTTTTACCCAAGGGTCAGGTTCAAAGGTGAATAAGAGCATATTCATATTCATCAGGTAGAGTGCTCGGAAAGACATTGACAAACAAAAATGTTTGAGGACAGCGTTGAACAGGAGACTTTGAGGGTATCTGCTTAGTGGTTTACCTCTGTGGGGGTGTGTCAAGCAGGTCTTACTTCCACTCTTAGGCTTGCAGGGGCCAGGAGAGGCAGTGGTTATACACAGGAACCCAGAGTCCAAGGCACAGAAAGGTTAAAGAGAAAGCAGGCAATCTGCTGTCTCCCTTCAACAGTGCATTTCAACAGAAACAGGACTGCCTAACTTATGAGAGGCAAAAGGATGATTTATTAATTTTTAAAGCTTTATTCAAATTAATATGAGGGTATAATATTTATAGGTTACATTGTTCTCACTTCCAGACTAAAGTTCCATTTATAAAATGGAACAGGGGGTGTGTCTCACCCTCACAATGTGCATATTAGGTAAGATCCCACCTCATGCCCTCCCTCCTGCCAAATGACCTCCCCCTCCCCTCTCCCGCTTCCCTCTACCCCTGAACTGGACTATAGTGTTTTATTCTTTCTAGGAACATGTAATTATTTCTATATTGATTTCATGTTAGTACAGTGTACACTGGATATTTATCTTTCCATTCTTGCAATACTTTACTAAGAAGAATGTATTTCAACTCCATCCAGGTAAATGTAAAAGATGTAAAGTCTCTGTCTTTTTGATGGCTGCATAATATTCCATGGTATACATATACCACAGTTTGTTGATCCATTCATGGGTTGATGGGCTGTTAGCTTGCTTTCATGACTTGGAAATTATGAATTGAGTGATTTATTAATTTTTGAAACTAATTTGAATCTTACTTAGCTTAAAAAATAATTTGAGGTGCCTAGAATGTTTCACCTTTGAAATATCTTGCAAATAGTAAGGATATAATAAGTCTGGAAAATAATAAAGCTTACCCTTTGAAGGAGCTGGATATTTGAGTGGCCACACTTATGGCTACAGTAACCTCCTGGTGGGAAATCATGGCAGTCTTCCCTTCATTTGTCTGGACTCGAGCCTGGGCCTCTTAGAGGCTATGGGTTTCCAGGTGCTGCAGGTGCACCCTGCATTTTGGGAATATTCCCTTGGAACACACAAATGGCAGGGAAAGATGGGCTTCATGGAAAGTCCTCCCTGAGTGGCTACCTTAACCCACCATCTGCAGCTCTTCTATGTTGTCCAAGTTACAAATATTCTATCCTAACTACAAGCATTTACTCACATCCATGATGGAACAACATAAGATAAAACACTAATTGAAAACTTCTAGAACTGTACAGAGTAAGAATGGTGACAAAGGACATTTTGCCTTATTCTTGATCTTAGGGGGAAAGCATTTATTCTTTCACTGTGAAGAATAATGTTAACTATAGGTCTGTAGATGATCTTCATATAGTCGAGGAAATTTCCCTCTATTCTTATTTTTATCTTGAATGGGTGTTGAATTGTTAAGTGATATTTTCTGCACTGATTGTTATGATCATGTGAGTTTTTGTCTTTAGCTTGTTAATTGTTAATTTTTTGTTGAGAATTTTCACATCCAAGTTCATGAGACATATTGGTCTGTAGTTTTCCTTTTGCCCTCGTTTTGGTATCAGGGTAACACTAAACTCTGTAAGATGAATTAAGCCTTCCATTTTGTAGAAGAAATTATGTGGAATTGGTGTTAACTCTTTAATTGTTTGGTATAATTTTTCAGTGAAACCATCTGGGCCTGGAGATTTCTTTTTTTGGAGTTTAAAGTCATGAATTCAACTTCTGGGCTGAGGGTGGTGGCTCATGCCTATAATCCTAGCACTTTGGGAGGTGAAGGGGAAAGGATCATTTAGAGCCAGGATTCTGAGATCAGCCTGAGAAAGAGAGAGACTTTCTGCTAAAAAAAAGAGAAAAATAAGCCTAGCGTGGAGGCAGATGCCTATAGTCCCAGGAATTTGGGAAGTTGAGACAGGAGGCTCACTTGAACCCAGGAGCTTGAAGTTGCAGTGAGCTATGATGATGTCACTGCACTCTAGCCAGGATATAGAGCAAGACCCTGTCTCAAACAAACAAAAAAATTATGAATTCAATTTCTTAACAGTTAATCAGGTATTCAAATTACAGGTATGTATGGTAGAATCTCCATAGTTGACCACCTCCTTAAGTTGGCCTTTTCATAGATTGGACGTGCATTACATGTAGGTATCAGTATAGTAGGCTTAGTACCTTGTGTTGACCACCTCTCTGTGTTGACCAGTTTGTTGCAATCCCTTGGGTGCTCAACTTACAGAGGTGCTACTTTCATATTGGGTGAATTGTGGCACCCTGTATTTTTCAAGGAATTTGTTCGTTTCATCTAAGTTGTCATATTTAGATGTGTAAAGTTTTGCTTCAATGTTCCCTTACTGTTCTTTTGATGTCTGCAGCATCTGTAGTATGTCCCTGTTTCATTCTTTTTTTTTTTTTTATTTCAGATTAATGGTTCCGGTACCTGTGGCTCAATGGGCTAAGGCACCAGCCACGTACACCTGAGCTGGCAGGTTTGAATCCAGCCCGGGCCCACCAAACAACAATGACGGCTGCAGCCAAAAAATGGCCGGGCATTGTGGCAGGCACCTGTGGTCCCAGCTACTTGGGAGGCAGAGGCAGGAGACTCGCTTGAGCCCAGGAACTGGAGGTTGCTGTGAGCTGTGATGCTATGGCACTCTCTCCAGGGTGACAGCTTGAGGTTCTGTCTCAAAAAAATAAAAAATAAAAAAATAAATTTCAGATTAATATAAGGGTACATAGGATTGGGTAACATTATTTGTATTTGTTAGGTAGCATCTGAGTTGTAGTTGAGCTCTTCACCCATGAGGTGTGCTGTAACCCCCTATGTTGTACCTGTTAGGTGAAAGCTTACTGAACCCCTTCCTTCTCCTCCCCTGCCCCATTTTATTCTTGACATTGGTAATTTGATTTGTGTCTTTTTTCTTGTTGTCTTTGCCGTTCTTGCCAGAGGTTTTCAAAGAACCAACTATTTGTTTAATTTATTTGGTATGTTGTTTTTCAGTTTTCAGTTTCACTAGTTTCTTCTCTTTGGGTTTATCTTGCTCTTTTTATATTCTAGAGACGGGAGTTTAAGTTATTGATGTGATATTGCCCCTTTTTTCTGATGTATGCATATAGTGCTATAAATTTCCCTCTTAACACTACTTTAGCTGTGTCCCACAAATTTTGATATGTTGTATTTTCCTTTACATTTAAATCAATGTTTTGTTTTTTTTTTAAATATCCCTTGATATTTACTCATTGGTATGGTCTGAAAGTATGTGTCCCTCCCAAATTCCTATTTTTAAACCCAGCTATGAAAGTGATGATTTTGGCTCGGCGCTTGTGGCTCAATGGGCTAAGGCGCCAGCCACGTACACCTTAGCTGGTGGGTTCGAATCCAGCCCGGGCCCACCAAACAACAACAATAATGGGAGCAACCAAAAAAAATGACTGCGCGTTGTGGCGGGCGCCTGTAGTCCCATGTGCTTGGGAGGCAGAGGTAGGAGACTCGCTTGAGCCCAGGAATTGGAGGTTGCTGTGAGCTGTGATGCCACAGCACTCTATCCAGGGTGACAGTTTGAGGCTCTGTCTCAAAAAAAAAAAGAAAAGAAAAGAAAGTGATGATTTTAAGCACTGAGGCCATTGGGGGAGGATTAGGTCATGGGGCTGAGCCTTTATGAACGGGATTTTTTATGTCCTTACAAAAGAGGCCCCGAGAGCAGCCTTTCTCCTTCTACCGTATGAAGATGAAACAATAAGGCACTGTCTGTGAATCAGAAAGTGGGCCCTCTCTAGACACAATTTGCTGGTTCCTTGATCTTGAACTTCTCAGCCTACAAAACTGTGAGAAATAAATTTCTGTTGTTGATATGGGTAAACTGCTTAGCTTATGATATTTTATTATAGCAATTTGAAAGGACTAAGACATGCTTTGACCTATGCATTATTTACAAGTGTATTGTTTAGTTCCACATATTTGGAGGGTTTTTTGATATCATACTGTTATTGATATCTATTTTGATTCCATTGTGATTGAAAAACAACACTGTATAATTTTAGTTCTTTTAAATTTGTTGAGGTTTGCTTTATGACACAGTTATGGTATATATTGATTTACGTTCTATGGGCACTTAAAAAGAATGTGTAATTCTATTATTGTTGGGTGGAGTGTTCCATACATGTTGATTAAATCCTGTTGGTTAATGATGTTGTTGAGTTCTTCTATGTATATTCTTGTTTATTTTCCATATAGGGTTCCATCAATTGTTGAGATGGAGTGAAGTTTCCAACTGTAATTGTGGATTTGTCGATTTCTCCTTACAGATCTATCATTTTTGCTTCGCATATTTTACAACTCTGTTGGTTGATGTGTACACATTTAGAATTGCCATGCCACATAGAATTAACCCTTTTATCATTATGTAAAGTCCCTCTCTGTCTCTGTTAATTTTCTTTGCTCTACAGTCTACTTTATTTGATTCAATACAGCTATTCTTACTTTCCTTTTATTAATGCTTACATGGATGTATTTTTCACTTCCTTCCTTGAGATCTTGGTATGTTGTCCCAGTTGGATTTGAACTCCTGGGCTCAGAGGATCCTCCTGCCTCAGCCTCCACGTAACTGCAACTGCAGGCATGCAAGACTATGCCCAGTTCCATCTTTATACTTTCTGTTACGTTTTTCTTTTTTGTACTAGCAACACAAAGGCAAACATCCTTTTACTTTCAACCAGCCTATGTCACTTCATTTAAAGTGAATTTCTTACAGAAAGTATAGATGGAGTTGTGTTTTTAAGTATATTTTGCCAATTTCCTTCTTATAGTAGGTGTATTTAGATCATTTACATTTAATGTTGTTATTAATATGTTAGGGCTTAAATGTGGCTTTTTGTTTGTTTGTTTTCTATTTGTCCTCTGTGGTTTGTGTTAGCTTACTTGCTCCTGCCTTCCTATGGTTTACTCGAACATTTTTTAGTATTCTACTTTCATTTAAACATATTGTTTTTGCGTGTATCTTTGTATAGTTTTTTAGCCATTGTTTTAGATGTTCCATAATATATACATAATGGGTCATGGTCTACTGATGTCAATATTTTACACATTGGAGGAAAGTATAGAAATCTTTCCTCTTTGAATTTCTTTTACCCTCTCTTATTTGTGCTATCATTGTCTTAAATATTTCCCATAAGTACATATAGAGACACATCAATGTTAATAATTTTTGCTTCAACCATCAAACATAATTTTAAAAACTCAAAAGGAGAAGGAAAGCTTTGTACTCGCCCAGACATCTCTGTACTGTGTTCTTTCACCTGTCCTGATATTCCAGGTGTTCCTCTTTTATCATTTTCCTTCTGTTTAGAGAACCTCCTTTGGCCATTCTTTTAGAATAGGTCTGCTGTTGACAAATTCTTTAGTTTTCCTTTATCTTAGAAGGTTTTGATTGCCCTTTCTTTCCTGAAGGATACTTGATTGAGTATAGGGTTTGGGATTTGGGTTGTCAGTCTCTTCTTCAGGACTTAAGAAGCATTTGCGTTACTTTCTTCTGTCCTTTGTGGTGTCATTTTTCTCTGGCTGCTTTAAAGATTTTTGTCCCTTTGTCTTTAGCTTATGGAAGTTTAATTATGATGTGCCTTTGTCTGTGTTCTGTTGCTTATAACAGAATATATGAAAGTTGGAAATATTTGAAGAAAAGGAATTTATTTCTTGTGGTTATGGAGACTGAGAAGTCTCACATCAAGAGGTTACACCTTGTGAAGGTTTTCTTGCTGGTCCAGAGGTGGTACAGGGTATCCCATGGCAAGGGGACTGAGTGCACTGACATGTTTGCTCTTTCTCTTTCTATAAGGCTACCAGTTTTGCTCTCATGATAGCCCATTGATCCATTAATTCTCACCCTGGATAGAGTGCCACAGTATCATAGCTCACAGCAACCTCAAACTCTTGGGCTTGAGCAATCATCTTTGCCTCAGTTTCTCAAGTAGCTGGGAACACAGGCATGGGCCATTGTGCCCAGCTAGTTTTTCTATTTTTAGTAGAGAAGGGGTCTTGCTCTTGCTCAGGTTGGTCTTGAACTCCTGAGATCAAGCAATTCACCCACCTCAGCCTCCCAGAGTGCTAGGATTACAGGCAAGAGCCACCATGCCTAGCTGAGGCCCCATTTTTAATACTGATATATTGGGGATTAAGTTTACAACACATGAAATTTGGGGACATATTTAAACCATAGCATGATGTGCCTTGGTATTGATTGTTTGGGGTTTATCCTATCTGGGGTTTGATCAGCTTCTGAAAGCTATAGATTTGTATCTTTTGACAAATTGGGATGCTTTCAGCAATTATTTTTTTCTAACACCTTTTCAGCCCTTTTCCCTTTCTTCTCTCTTTCTGGGACTCCAAAGATACAAATGTCACATTTTTTGTTACAGTTATACAGGTCTCTGAGGCTCTATTCATTTCTTTTCAGTCTGTTTTCTCTCTGTGATTCAGACTTTGTAATTTCTATTGTTCTATTGGTTTGCTGACTTTTTGCTCTACTTCCTTTTGTAGTTTATGTTGTTGGAGTTTTATACCTTTTCAAAGAATCAACTTTTGAGTTTTTAGATCTTTCCTATAATTTCTCTTTCCTGCCTATTTGTTTAATTCCTGCTCTTATCCTTATTACTGTCCTTTTTCTATGTTCTTTGGGCCCATTCTGTTGTGATTTTTCAACTTATTAAATTGGGTATTTAGGTCATTAATTTTCAGTTCTTCTTCCTTTCCAATACAAGAATTTAAAATTACAAATTTTTCTTATGTATAACTTCTGCTGCTTCTCACAAGTTTTGTTTTGTTGTATTTTTGTTATCATTTGGTTATAAGTACATTTTTATTTCTGTTATGATTTCTCCTTTGATCAATGGTTTGTTTTGAAAAGTTATACAATTTCCAAGTATTATGGAGCATGTTTTTTTTTTTTTTTTTTTTTTTTTTGATAAAGAGCCTCAAGCTGTTACCCTGGATAGAGTGCTGTGGCATCACAGCTCACAGCAACCTCCAATTCCTGGGCTCAAGCGAGTCTCCTGCCTCCGCCTCCCAAGTAGCTGGGACTACAGGTGCCCGCCACAACGCCTGATATCTTTTTAAAATTGGGTCT
>CAUYON010003383.1:0-14735 GCA_963573935.1 Arctocebus calabarensis
AAAAAAAAAAAAGTAAAAATGAAAGCATAGTGGCATACAAAGAAAACATAACTATTTCTAATAATGTCATCAGAAGTAGGTACCATAGAGGAAAATACTTAAAATTTGAGGTAGAATTAAAAACTTGTATAGCAAAAGGGAAAAAAAATCTACAAATTTAAAAGGCAAATGACAGCTAGGGGAAGCATACGATAGCATGTTTTTATTTTTATTTTTGAGACATGGTCTCACTCTGTTGTTCAGGCTGGAATGCAGTGGTGTGATTGTAGCTCACTGCAACCTCAAACTCCTGGGCTTAGGTGATCCTCCTGCCTGAAACTCCTGAGTAGTGGGATTACAGGTGTGTGCCACCACACCTAGCTAATTTTTAAACTTCTTCTGTGGAAACAGGGTCTTACTATGTTGCATGGGTGGGTCTTCAACTCTTGGAATCAAACAATCCTATTGCTTCAGCCTCCCACAAATGCTGAGATAACAGGTGTGACCTTAGTGCCGATCTTACTATTTTGAATCTGTAAATAATTTACAGTTAACGGGAAATGAAATAAGTGGCTAACTAACATGTGAAAAAATACTCTCGCTAGTAAAGAAATAATAAAGTAAAAGTGAGGTATCATTTTTCTCATATCATACCTTTTAATCTAATTGCTAGCATTAGAAAATAGTGATGTGGCTCAGTGAGTAAGGCGCCGGCTCCATATTACCAAGGGTGGCAGGTTCAAACTTGGCCCTGGCCAAACTGCAACAAATAAATAGCCGGGCGTTGTGGCCGGCGCCTGTAGTTCCACTTACTTGGGAGGCTGAGACAAGAGAATTGCCTAAGCCCAGGAGCTGGAGGGTGCTGTGAGCCATAAAGCCATGGCACTCTACCAAGGGCGACAAAGTGAGACTCTGTCTTCAGAAAAGAAAATAGTGATATGGGCAGTACTCTTCACTTTATGGGAGTGAAAGGGTAAATAAATATAGTAAAGAAATAATAAAGTAAAAGTGAGGTATCATTGTTCTCATATCATACCTTTTAATCTAATTGCTAGCGTTAGAAAATAGTGATATGGGCAGTACTCTTCACTTTATGGGAGTATGAAATGCTACCTTCTCAATGATTAGTTTGGTAGTATGTAACAGAAATCTTAGATTATACCTTTTGATTCATTAATTAAAGTCTTTGGACTTTCGTTTGGAAAAAATAAAAGGACAAGTGTAGAAAAATGAAAAAAGAAAAATGTTTGCCCCAGTCTTATTTATAATAGGGGAAAACTGGAAACAACTAATTGTCCCCAAATGGGGATTAATTGTGAAACATTTGTACAGAGGAAATGATGCTATTAAAGTTATGATTTACACGTATTTGTTGCTGTGGAATTCTGTCTAGGACACATTTGTTTTCTAGTTTCCTTACAATGTATTAATTTTGTAAAAGGTTAAAAGTTAATAGATGCGAAAATTATATCTTTGTGAGGCCCCAAAGAAGGGAAATATTAGAGCTCATGAATGGTTTATCAAAATAAAAACCATTTTTTAAATGCTCCGCCAGCCACGTGCACCTGAGCTGGTGGGTTCAAATCCAGCCCGGGTCCGCCAAACAAACAACAATGATGGCTACAACCAAAAAAAAAATGGCTGGGCATTGTGGCAGGTGCCTGTAGTCCCAGCTACTTGGGAGGTGGAGGCAGGAGACTTGCTTGAGCCCAGAAGTTGGAGGTTGCTGTGAGCTGTGATGCTACAGCACTCTATCCAGGGTGACAGCTTGAGGTTCTGTCTCAAAAAAAAAAAAAAAAAAAAACTCCTACTTTTCATTTTTCCACCTGTGTTGGAAATGAAAATGACTTGTCTTTTCTTAATGTGATCATAGGATTTTTCTTCTTTAGCTTATTGATGTGCTAGATTATATTTTGTTTTTGTTGTTTTTTTTTGTTGTTGTTGTTGTTTTGCGATGGAGCCTCAAGCTGTCACCCTGGATAGAGTGCTGTGCCATCGCAGCTCACAGCAACCTTCAATTCCTGGGCTCAAGCGAGTCTCTTGCCTCCGCTTCCCAAGTAGCTGGGACTTACAGGTGCCCACCACAACGCCCTACTATTTTTTTGTTGCAGCCGTCATTGTTGTTTGGTGGGCCCAGGCTGGATTTGAACCGGCCAGCTCAGGTGTACGTGGCTGGCGCCTTAGCCCATTGAGCCACAGGCACTGAGCCATGTTGTTGTTGTTGTTTTTGAGACAGCGTCTCACTCTCTGTCCTCTTGTCTCAGCCTCCCAAGTAGCTGGGACTACAGGCATACTCTACCTTGCCAAGTTAGTTTTTCTATTTTTAATAGAGACAGGGTCTCATTCTTACTCAGGTTGGTCTCAAACTCCTGAGCTTAAGGGATTTATCTCACATTGGCCTCCCAGAGTGCTAAGATTATAGGAGTGAGCCACTGGGCCGGCTACATTGTTTAATTCTTTTTTTTTTTTTTTTGTTCTTGAATGTTGAATATTATTCTTACCTGGATTTATATCCAACTTGGTCATGTGTATAGTTCTTTTTATATATTGTTGGATTCGATTTGCCAATATTTTGTTGAGGATTTTTGCCTCTGTGTCCACAGGAGATATTGGTCTGTACTTTCCTTGTAATGTCATGTTTGACATGTGTGTTATTTGGAAGTATGCTGATTTAATCTCTAGGTATTTGGGAATTTTTTTCAGCTATCTTTGTTTTTTTTTTTTTTTGAGACAGAGCCTCAAGCTTTCACCCTGGATAGAGCGCTGTAGCATCACAGCTCACAGCAACCTCCAATTCCTGGGCTCAAGCGAGTCTTTTGCCTCCACCTCCCAAGTAGCTGGGACTATAGGTGCCCGCCACAATGCCTGGCCATTTTTTTTTTGTTGCAGCCATCATTGTTGTTTGGCGGGCCCCGGGCTGGATTCGAATCCGCCAGCTCAGGTGTACATGGCTGGCGCCTTAGCCCGCTAAGCCACAGGCGCCAAGCCTTTTTCAGCTATCTTTGTATTCCTTATTTCTAGTTTAGATTTGATGTGGTCTAAGAATATACTTTGTATGTTTTATTTTTTAAAATTTGTTAAGATTTTTTTTATGACCCAAAATATGCTCTCTCTTGATTCATTGAGTTTGAGAAGTGTATTCTGCTATTGTTGGATGAAACAGACTAGATGTTCATTAAATCATGCTGATGCTTTTTCCTAGTTTAAGCACTCTGCTTTGTCTGGTTAGTAAAGAATGTAAACAAGTCATATCACAAATTGCCTACTTTTTGCATCTCATATTTCCTTTTGATCGTTTTCCTCTTGTGTTTTTTAACAAAAGTGAACATCTCAATCCCACCCACCCTCTTTAAACTTTTTTGATCCTTTCCAAAATACATACAGGTTAGGCCTGGTTTCAGTGTTGTAAATCAGACCTGCTGTTCTGTTTAGTAATGGGAGGTTGACCAAGGTTTGGCTTATGTTAATGTTAGGCATAGGTTGTACTGTTTGTGTGTCCTGTGCCGCCTAGTTATGCTCTTACAAGGTCAAGATTTACTTTTATTGTAGGTTAAGTAGCTTTACTTTGTTCTGTGGTTGTAGAAAGTATCTCAGGTTATACTAGTGGAGAGGACATAAAAGAGACTAAGTTTAAAAAAAAAAACCACGGATAATTAAATACATACAAAACAACTCCCATTCCTGAGGCTAATGTTGTGTTTGTAATATTTGTAAATGCTAGCTTTTAAAGGAAAGTGTGGGCTTGGCGCAGTGGCTCACGCCTGTAATCCCAGCACTCTGGGAGGCTGAGGCAGGTGGATTGCTTGAGCTCACAAGTTTGAGACCCACTTGAGCAAAAAGCGAGAGACACCCCCCCGCCCCGTGTCTACTAAAAATAGAAAAACTGAGGCAAGAGGATCACTTGAGCCCAAAAGTTGGAAGTTGCTATGAGCTGTGACGCCATGGCACTGTACCAAGGGAGACAGCTTGAGACTCTGTCTCAAAAAAATAAGGTGTGATGTTTAAAAAGCTTGCTTTTAAAAAGTTATCATTTCTTTAATCCCTTTTATCTTCTTTAATGCACCCCTTCTTCTTGGGGTTAGGTTACTTTGTTTTTATTTGTTAGGTGATGTCCAGGTTGTAGTTGAGCCTTTCACCCAGGAGGTAATACCTCCTTTTGTACTGTGTCTGTACATCCCTCCTCTCTATCCTCTAGAGCAGTGGTTCTCAACCTTCCTAATGCCGCAGCCCTTTAATACAGTTCCTGTGGGTCACGGCCCACAGGATGAGAACCACTGCTCTAGAGTAACATGACTACTGTAGCTCATCCATCTGTTTTTTTTCCTTAGAATATCTCATGACATGTAAAACCATCTAATTTCTTAAAAAAGTATGTGTGCTTAGTATTTGTACCCTATAGCTTTTTAGGATACATAAGATTTTTGATACAAGCATATAATGTGATTTAATAAATCAGCATAATCAGCATTACCTCAGGCATTTATTAGGTCTTCGTGTTAGGGACATTCCAATACCACTCTTTTAGTTATTTTAAAGTATACCATAAGGCCAGGTATAGTGGCTCATGCCTATAATCCTGTTCTGGGAGGCTCAGAGAGGCGGATTCCTTGAGCTCAGGAGTTTGAGACCAGCCCAAGCAAGAGTGAGACACCCCCCCACCCCCACTAAAAATAGAAAAATTAGTTGGATGTCGTGGCATGTAGTCCCAGCTACTAGGGAAGCCGAGGCATGAGGACAGCTTGAGCCCAAGAATTTGAGGTCTCTGTGAGCTGTGCTGACACCATGGCACTCAATCCCAGGGCAACAGAATGAGACTCTATCTCAGAAAAAAAAAGTATACCCTAAGTTACTACTGATCACTTTGTTGTGCTGTCAAATACTGTTCATTTTATCTATCTGTGTTCTGTATTTGTTATTCATCCCCACTTTATTCCCTCTTCCGGGCCATCCTTCCCAGCCTCTGATAACCTCATCCTTTTTGTCTCCTTGAGATCAAGACCATCTGATTTTTTAACCAGTGTTGGGGAGTTGTGGGAAGGGAGAGGTATTTGTAATTAAGTTCTAGTGAATGTATTTCTTAAATTTTTGAAATTTTAGGCTTTATCTATTTTTCAGTAGAAAAGGAATTTTTTTTTTTTTTTTTTTGAGACAGAGCCTCAAGCTGTCACCCTGGGTAGAGTGTCGTGGCACCACAGCTCACAGCAACCTCCAATTCCTAGGCTCAAGCGAGTCTCCTGCCTCTGCCTCCCAAGTAGCTGGGACCACAGGTGCCTGCCACAACGCCCAGCCATTTTTGTTTGGGTTGTAGCCGTCATTGTTGGTTGGCCGGCCCAGGCTGGATTCGAACCCGCCAGCTCAGGTTTACATGGCTGGTGCCTTAGCCCACTGAGCCACAGGCACCGAGCTGGAATTTTTGAAATTTTAAGTCTTTATATTTTACTTCTCATTTGGACAAAAAGATTTTTTTGATAAAATTTAGAAACTTAGTGCTCGCTTCAGCAGCACATATACTAAAATTGGAACAATACAGAGAAGATTAGCATGGCCCCTGCGCAAGGATGACACGCAAATTCGTGAAGCGTGCCATATTTTTTTTATTAAAGGTAGAGTATCAATGTCTTTATATAGTGATCAAGAAAATGCCATGAAGGCTATCTGTAACAGTACGATCAAAATATTTCTGAATGTATATGTATCGTGTCCTATGATTGCACCAATGTACATAATTATGATTCAATAAAATTATTTTTTAAAAAAAGATGTATGTATGTAATCACTTTATAAAAACTTAATGAAATAGCCAAGCAATTATTATTAGAATTGGAATAAAGTCTTTTACTGGAATCACACCACCTCCCTAAACTCAACCAGAAAGATTAGAAATTTTGAGTAGAGTGAGAAAGAAGGAGGGCGGCGGGTGGGGGAAAGGAAGAACAGAGAGAGGGAAGGACGAGGAAGGTGTAGTCTCAGTGTGTAACATATTGTGATACCCTCAATGAATCCCCAACAATAACATTTTCAGAAAAAAAATAAATCTTGGACGTATGGATGTCAAGTATGGAAATTGTATCAATAATACAAAATCATCCAAAAAAGAAAAGTCCTGGACCAAATGATTTCACCCTAGAATTCTACCAAACCTTCGCAGAACGGCTCATACTTAAACTGCAGAACCTATTCCAAAAAGTAGAGAAGGAAGGAACCTTCCCCAACACATTCTACCCCTTACTTCAAAGTAGCTTTTATCAAAACATTTTATAGTTGAGTCAAATGAAACTTAAACATTTTATTATTTTTTTATTAAATCATGGTTGTGTACATAAATGCAATCATGGGGTACAATGTGCTGGTTTTATATACAATTCAAAATATTTTCATTGAACTGGTTGACATAGCTTTCATGGCATTTTCTTCGTTATTGTGTGCAGACATTTATATTCTACATTTAGTAAGTTTCACTGTACCGTTCTAAGATGCACTGTAAGTGTGGACCCACCAATTACTCTCCTCCACCCATCCTCTCCCTCCCCTCCCCTCCCTTGCCCCTTTCCCCATGTTCTTGTGCTGTAATTGGGTTATAGCTTTCATATGAAAGCTATAAATTAGTTTTATAGTAGGGCTAAGTACATTGAATACTTTTTCTTCCATTCTTAGGATACTTTGCTAAGAAGAATATTTTCCAGCACCATCCATGTAAGCATGAAAGAAGTAAAGTCTCCATCTTTCTTTAAGGCTACGTAATATTCCATTGTGTACATACACAATTTATTAATCCATTTGTGGGTTGATGGGCACCCCTTGGGCTTTTTCCATGACTTAGCAATTATGAATTGGGCTGCAATAAACATTCTGATACTGATATCTGTTATAATGTGATTTTTGGTCTTCTGGATATATACCTAGCAGAGGAATTATAGGATCAAATGGCAGTTCTATATTTAGATTTCTAAATATTCTCCAGATAGCTTTCCAAAAGGAACGTTTTAGTTTGCATTCCCACCAGCAGTGTAGAAGTGTTCCCTTTTCTCCACATGCATGCCAACATCTCTAATTTGGGGATTTGGTGATGTGGGCTAATCTTACTGTAGTTAGATGATATCTCAAAGTAGTTTTGGTTAGCATTTCTCTGATGATTGAGGGTGATGTGCATTTTTTTCATGTGTCTGTAGGCTGTGCACCTGTCTTCCTCACAGAAGTTTCTCTTCAGGTCCCTTGCCCATCAAACTTTCAGTCTTCACAGATGACATGATTGTATATCTGGAAAATACCAAGAGTTCTACTATAAAACTTAAACATTTTAAATAACCTGCAAAGATTCAAAGAGCTAGTGAATTCAAATACAATTTGAATACAAATTCATATTCAAACTAGTATGAGTTAGGTCTAGCTCATAGTCTTTTAAATAATTTCAGTAAGACCAATAATAGTCATGTAATGGGAGCATGGTTGGAGAGAAGTACAGGGTGTCCATAAGGTTCATGTGCAATTTACTGTGTTAAACTATTTAAAGTGCACATGAACTTCATGTCCACCCTGTAATGAGAAGAATGAGAAACATGATAAATAAGACTTTTTTTGTTGTTTATTTAGAACTTTTGCCTTCTTGAAACCCCAAACTCTTCTTTAAAAAATTACTTCTCTGATGATTATTCCCTAAAACTTATTGAAAAGCACAGAAAATATTTGGTGATTAAACCAAAATCTCAATATTTCAATCAATCAATTTTATTAGATAAGTCTAATTGCCAGTATAATGCAATTTGAAAAAGTTTGTTAAAATAATTTCTTCTCTGTCATTTATTTTTACCATTTCAAGTAAAAAGTAAAGATTTAAAAATACATTAAGAAAAAGGAAGGTAATTATTTGCAAATGCCTTAAAGTCTTTGAATATCAAAGGTCTTATAGAGAAAGATGTTATAATGTTTTATAATACAGTATTAATTTACCTGTGAAATTATCCCAAAAGGAATAAAAACATGTGTTTCTAACTAAGTTAATTAATTTAAAAATTTGATAAATGACAAAAGTAAAAAAAAAAATTTTTTCAGCCACAGACTAATTGGTTGAATATAACATCTCTCGATTCAGAAACAACAGGTGTGCATATACATTAGGACAAAATATGAGGGAAGGAGAAGAGATAACAGCAAGTATGTCTGTCATTGTGTGTTGAATGATGCAAGAACTCTCACATGTTTCCTTTCTCTCCTGTCTTCTCATAGGCCAACTTACTCTGCCAATAAGCAACAATTTGTCATTCCTTTTTTTTTCTATTTCTGCTACTCTCCCTCCTCAGAGTTCCTTTCAAGGAGTGCCAAGGTCTTGGCACAGATCCTCTTGCCATATGGAGCTGAATCTGGGAAGCACATATGATTTTCTTCCTACCCTGGTCTTTCACTTGTCAGAGTCTCCATTAACCCTGTTCTACTTTAGAAATTTCTTTTTTCTTCCTCTCCTTCTTATGCTTAAAAAAAAAATCTACAATAAAAACAAACATCATATTATTTTCCTACATTTACAGCTCTCTACAGTTTCTTTGTGTAAATTTAAGCTAACAGTTTTCACATGAAATGAAAATCTGCTTGTGCCAGACATAAGAGATAATGGCATCCTTGGTTTTTAGGGTGCACATAATTAGCCCAGGTCTTTAGAATGGCTCATCCAGTCATTCAAACCTTGGTTCTTGTATCCTTTTCTGACTTCACTGTTCAGTCTAGATACGTGCAATGCTAATATTTTAATTTTGTCTATTGCACATTAAAGGACACATGATTTTGTTCTGTCATAGAGTTCTTAAAATACTTGTTTTAAGGTCAGCATAGGGTGACTCTAGGGTCATCAATGTTGCCACGAAGACATGATCTCCTGCTCTTTGAAGGTAGAATAATATCTTCTTTAACCACTCATCCCTATTGTTGAACAATTAGATTAATTCCACATTTTGGTTATTGTAAAAAAAATACTGCAATGAACACGGTAATGCAGGTGTCTCCCTGACATACTGATTTCACTTCCTTTGCATATGTGCCCAGAAGTGCTATTGTTGGACAAAATGGTAGTTCTATTTTTTAGTTTTTGAGGAAACATCATATCAGCTTTCATTATGATCGAATTTTTTACATTCCTACCAACAGTGTAAAAAGGATCCCCTTTTATCCACATCCTCTCCAACACTTGTTATCTTTCTTCTTTTCGATAATTGCTGTTTTAACAGGCTTGGCTTGGCTTTTCAATTAGAACTAGTGATGCTGAACATATTTTTCATATACTTGTTGCCTTTTGAATGTCTTCTTTTGAGAAATGTCTATTCAGGTTTCTGGGCCATATGTTTTGAATGGGTTATTTGTTTTCCAACTATTAAGTTATTTGAGTTCCTTATGTGTTTTGGATATTATATGTTGTTGGAAGCATGGTTTGTAAATATTTTCACCCAATCCATAGGTTGTCACTTTATTCTGTTCATAAAGCTTCTGTCCAGAAGCTTTAGAGTTTCCTGAAATCTTATTTGTTGATTTTACTTTTGTTGCCTATGATTTGGAGGTCAGATCCAAAAAAACCTTGCCTATACCAATGTCAAGACTTTTTATTTTCCTGTATTCATCTAGTAGTTTTAGAGTTTTGAGTCTTACATTTAAATGTTTATTTATTTATGTATTTATTTATTTATTGTGGCAAAGCCTTAATCTGTAAGCTTGGCTAGAGTGAAGAGGTATTGTCATAGCTCACTTCAATCTCAAACTCCTGGCCTCAAGCAATCCTCCACCCTCAGCCTCCTGAGTAGCTGAAACTACAGGTACACTACCACGCCTGACCTTTTTCTTTTTTTTGGTAGAGGTCTTGATATGTTGTTCTTGCTGTGTTGTTCAGGCTGGTATAGAACTCCCAAACTCAGTGATCTTCCTACCCCAGCTTCACAAAGTGGTAAGATTACAGGTATGTGCCACTGTCTGCAGCCAAAGTCTTTAATTCATTTTGAATTGATTTTAAGATGCAATTTCCTTCCTCTGCATGTGCACAACTTCACAACACCATTCACTGAAGAGAGGGGTGAACTTAAAGTTCAGAAAATTTACAAACTCCTTCTGCATGATGGTAGGTTTCTCTTTATTTCTTGATGTGTACATTTTCCCACATTGAATCAATGTGTTTGTCTATCACAATTGATTCAGTTCATAAGAAAGTATATATGGAGAGAGGAGCCAAGATGGCGGTCTGTAGCCAGCTTTCTGCAGACGCTCCCATCCAGAAGGAGAGTTGAAGGACAGAAATTTAGCAAGAAAGCCAACGGTTTGGAACTGAGCCAAAAGACAAGATTGAAGAATGCACATCAATCCTGCTGGAGTGACCTGTGACCCCAAGGATACAAATTAAAGGTACAGAGCACATCACCAAGTGGATGGGAGTCCCCTCCCCCAAGAGAACAGTTCGCAGTATACACCATACCTCCATACAAACACACGAGCAGTGTTCAGATGTCCTCCCACTCTACCCCCCGGGAGAGACCCTCTAAAAACTGGACCTCCTTCCCCTACTAGGGGGCCACGGCACTCTCCTACCAGGCATAAAGCTGTATAAAAACTGTATATATTCTCTACCTGCAAGTTGGAACTCTCAGCACTCCCCTCCACTCTCACCCTGAGGTCTGGAGGTCTGTCCCCCACGGAGTCCAGATTCTTGGACACTTTCTTGAGGGGTGTAGACAGGGCATGGGCAGTCCCTGGTTTGTGCTGTTTTCCCGGTTCAGGAGCAGTGAGAGGAGAGTGAGCCGAGAGGTGGCCAGCGGAAGCGGAGAGGCGGTCCCCTAAGGCACCAAGCTGCAGCACTGAGAAAGCTTTGCTTAATCTCAGCCGCACCAGGCCCTCAAGGAATGACAGCTGAGACAAAAGGCTGAAGCTCACAGATTGAGTCAGGACTATTAGCAGTCCAGCGTCTCTTCCACAGGGCAGAAATTCTGTGAACTTATTCTGTTCTATCAGCTTTTTCATCTACTTTACATCAATCAGGGACAGGGCTGGAACTGAGTGAATCGCCCCAGCTCCTATCAAGTACCCAAGTTGTCAGGCCTCACCTCCCCCGCTGCCAACACTGACATAACTGGTAGACTGGCTGAGGAGCCACAGAGCCCCATGTCACCTAGGCAGGTGCAAACCTCTAGAGCATCTGCTCATTGGAGGGAACTGGATCACAGCCCTGCAGGGATTACCAGAGACTGGGTGTGACAGAGGGGCAAGGCGGGGAAGGAGGCATCAACCTTCCCAGGCTAATTTACTGGCGGGGAGTGCCCTCCTGAGCTCACAACCCTGGAGCAAGTTATACTAAAGCTGCTAACAGACTTCTGCTATCGAGTCACCAGAGACTTTTCAACTCTTTGATTTGAGGTTGGTACTGGCTGGAACAATTGATTGGGACCTCTTCAACTGGGCCAATCACCCCAGGACTTTCCAACATTGTACACTGGCTGTGTGGTAGTGGAAAGGTTTGATTTTCCTTTCCAATTGTTGTGGAATTGTTGTGCGGGGGGGCGTGGTGATTTAACTGCTGGTTTTCCTCCACAGCTCAGATTCCAACACAGAGTAACCAATTCTCTAGGGTAAGAAAGAGACCAGCTGAAAATAAGGCAGAGCAACTTAAGCCCACCACATCAAGAAGGCCCCCAGTTTTGTAGGCAGTAGCAAAGTACGGGTTGGCAAAACTCTAGGCAAAAAGTACGAACACCTGTACCAGCTTACAGGCAAAGGAAGGACTGGTCAATCACTACTCCTAGAACTCCCAACCCAACTTATCCTTACCTACTCACCCAGCCAAACAGTGCAAAATAAATATGGGGTGGAATCAGCAGAGAAGCTCTGGAAACATGAACAACCAGAGTACATCAACCTCCCCAAGGAACAATTTGGCAGATACAAATGACGATCCTCTGCATAAATAGATGGCTGAGATGTAAGAAATCAAATTCAGAATTTGAATTGCAAACAAGATCAGTAAAATAGAGGAAAAATTGGAATTAGAAATTCTGGGACCATTTCAAAAATTGTCTCAAGAAGTCAAGGAATTCAAAGAGCAAATGACCAAAGATTTTGACACCTTGAGACAAGAAGTTGTAGCCTTCAAAGATCTGAGAAATACAGGAGAATCCCTCAGTAACAGAATGGAGCAAGCAGAAGAAAGGATTTCTGACAGGGAAGACAAAGCTTTCGAACACTCCCAAACCTACAAAGAGCTAGAGAAATGGAAGGCAAAACTGGAACATTCTCTCAGACAGCTTTTCGATAACTCAAAGAAAACGAATATTCGTCTCATAGGGATACCTGAAAACAATTAAGTGGCGTCACAGGGCCCAGAGTCTCTTCTTTATGAGATTATGAAAGAGAATTTTCTACACATGCCAAGAGATTCTGAAATTCAGATAGCAGACAGTTTCAGAACCCCAGCATGACTCAACCCGAATAAAACATCCCCGAGGCACCTTATAATTAAGTTCACTAAAGTTAATATGAAAGAGAAAATTCTGAAAGCAACCAGACGCAAGAAATCTATTACCTATAAGGGGAAGAATATTAGAATAACTGCAGATCTCTCTGATCAAATCTTTCAAGCTAGAAGAGAATGGGCATCAGTGTTTAATCTCCTAAAACAAAAGAACATTCAACCCAGGATCTTGTACCCAGCTAAACTGAGTTTCATCTACAATGGAGAAATTAAATACCTTAATGATATCCACATGCTGAAGAACTTTGCTATAACTAAACCAGCTCTCCAGGATATTCTCAAACCTATCCTCCATAATAACCAGCATCATCCTCCACCATAAAAGTTTTCTCACCCAGAAACTTCTTCCCAAATTCAAACTTCCACAGTGATGAAAGGATTGAAACTGTCCACTAGATTTTCTACAGATTTATCAATATGTTCTATTAATGTGAATGGCTTAAATTGTCCTCTAAAAAGGCATAGGTTGGTTGATTGGATACAAAAACTCAGGCCAGATATCTGTTGCATACAAGAATCTCACCTTACCTTAAAAGATAAATCTAGACTCAAGGTGAAGGGATGGTCATCTATATTCCAGGCAAATGGAAAACAGAAAAAAGCAGGTGTTGCAATTTTATTCGCAGATACAATAGGCTTTAAACCAACCAAAATAAGGAAAGATAAAGATGGTCATTTCATATTTGTTAAAGATAATAATATGATGAGATTTCAATTATTAATATTTATGCACCCAACCAGAATGCACCTCAATTTATAATAAAAACTCTAATAGACATAAGTAACTTGATTTCCTCCAGCTCTATAGTAGTTGGAGATTTTAATACTCCTTTAGCAGTGCTGAATAGATCCTCCAGTAAGAAGCTAAGTAAAGAAATTTTAGATTTAAACTTAACCATTCAACAAGTGGATTTAACAGACATCTACAGAACATTTCATCCTAATAAAATTGGATACACATTCTTCTCAGCACCCCATGGAACATATACCAAAATTGATCACATCTTAGGTCACAAGTCTAACCTCAGCAAATTCAAAAGAGTAGAAATTATTCCTTGCATCTTCTTGGACCACCATGGAATAAAAGTTGAACTCCATAATAATAGGAATCTGCATATTCAAACAAAAACATGGAAGCTAAACAACCTTATCCTGAATGATAGATGGGTCAGAGATGAGAATAAAAAGGAAATCACCAAATTCTTGGAACAAAATGACAATGAGGATACGAATTATTAGAACCCCTGGGATACTGCAAAGGCATTCCTAAGAGGGAAATTTATAGCACTGCAAGCCTTCCTCAAGAAAACAGAAAGAGAGGAAGTTAACAACTTAATGGGACACCTCAAGCAACTGGAAAAGGAAGAGCATTCCAACCCCAAACCCAGCAGAATAAAAGAAATAACCAAAATCAGGGCAGAATTAAATAAAATTGAAAACAAAAGAATTATACAACAGATCAATAAATCAAAAAGTTGGTTCTTTGAAAAGGTCAATAAAATAGATAAACTTTTGGTTTATATAATCAGGAAAAAAAAGACTAAAATATCTAATTTCATCAATCAGAAATGGTAAAGACAAAATAACAACAGACCCCTCAGAAATTCAAAAAATCCTTAACGAATATTACAAGAAACTTTACTCTCAGAAATATGAAAATCTGAAGGAAATTGACCAATACTTGGATGTATACCACCTTCCTAAACTTACCCAGAATGAAGTGGAAATGTGGAACAGGCCAATATCAAGTTCAGAAATAGCATTAACTATACAAAATCTCCCTAAAAAGAAAAGCCCAGGACCAGATGGTTTCACATCAGAATTCTACCAAACCTTTAATGAGGAACTAGTACCTATATTATTCAACCTTTTCCAAAATATAGAAAAAGATGGAATAGTACCCAAAAGATTCTATTAAGTGAATCTCACCTTGATGCCTAAACCAGGAAAAGACCTAACAAGAAAAGAAAATTACAGACCAGTATCACTAATGAATATTGATGCAAAAGTATTCAATAAGATCCTAACAAACAGAATCCAGCAACACATCAAAAAAATTATACACCACGACCAAGTGGGCTTTATCCCAGGATCTCAGGGCTGGTTCAGTATACGTAAATCCATAAATATAATTCAGCACATAAACAAATTAAAAAATAAAGACCATATGATTCTCTCAATTGATGCAGAAAAAGCTTTTGATAACATCCAGCATCCCTTCATGATCAAAACACTTCAGAAAATTGGAATAGAAGGGACATTTCTT
>CAUYON010003384.1:0-11218 GCA_963573935.1 Arctocebus calabarensis
GAATTCCTGGAGAACTGCCTTTGTGAGCAGCTGGAAGTATTTCTTTAAATTCCGTCTCTTAGTTTTTCAATGAAACATCAAGAAACCATGAACAACATTAGTAATGAAAAGTTTGATTGCCACTTGCTTGATGAAGGTTTCACTGCCACGGACATTCTGGATCAAAAAAATCAATGAAGTTTCCTCTTCTGATGATAAGGATGCCTTATAGGTAGCAGACCTCAGAGATGTTCTGAAGAAACACCAAAGATGGCTAAAAGCTCTTCCTTGTGTCACTCCCTTTTATACAGTCAAATGTAATGACAGTAGAGCTGTTATGAAGACCCTCACTGCTGTTGTGACAGGATTTGACTGTGCTAGCAAGACTGAAATACAATTGGTGCAAAGTCTCAGGGTCCCTCCAGAGAGGATTATCTATGCAAATCCTTGTAAACAAGTGTCACAAATTAAGTATGCTGCCAATAATGGGGTCCAGATAATGACTTTTGACAGTGAAGTCGAGTTGATGAAAGTTGCCAGAGCACAGCCAAAGGCCAAGTTGGTTTTGCGGATTGCCACTGCTGATTCCAAAGCAGTCTGTTGACTCAGTGTTAAATTTGGTGCCATCCTCAAAACCAGCAGACTTCTTTTGGAATGGGCAAAAGAGCTAAATATTGGTGTCAGCTTCCATGTAGGAAGTGGCTGTACTGATCCTGAGACCTTCATGCAGGCAATCTCTGATGCCCGCTGTGTCTTTGACATGGGAGCTGAGGTTGGTTTCAGCATGTACCTCCTTGACATTGGTGGTGGCTTTCCTGAATCTGAGGATGTGAAGCTTAGATTTGAAGAGATCGCTGGTGTAATCAACCCAGCATTGGACAAGTACTTTCCATCAGACTCTGGAGTGAAAATCATAGCTGAGCCAGGCAGATGTTATGTTGTATCAGCCTTCACACTTGCAGTTAATATCACTGCCAAAAAAAATTGTATTAAAGGAACAGATAGGCTCTGATGATGAAGATGAGTCCAGTGAACAAACCTTTATGTATTACATCAGTGATGGAGTATATGGATTGTTTAATTGCATCCTTTATGATCATGCTCAGGTAAAGCCTCTTCTGCAAAAGAGACCTAAACCAGATGAGAAGTATTATTCATCCAGCATATGGGGACCAACACGCGATGGCCTTGACTGGATAGTTGAGCGCTGTGACCTGTCAGAAATGCATGTGGCCATCTTTGAAAAGATGGGTGCTTACACTGTAGCTGCTGCTTCTACTTTCAATGGATTCCAGAGGCAATCTACTATGTGATGTCAGGACTGACATGGCAACTTGTGCAGCAAATCTAGAACCCCGACTACCTACCTGAAGTAGAAGAGCAGGATGTTGGCACTCTGCCTGTGCCTTGTGCTTGGGAAAATGGAATGAAACGTCACCCAGAACTTGTGCTTCAGTTAGTATTAATGTATAGATATCATTCTGTAGCTGTTAACTATGAGTTTAGCTTGAATTAAGGGATTTGAGGGGACCATTTAACTTAATTATTGCTAGTTTTGAAAACTCTTTGTAAGAGTAGGGTTGGCACAGATGCAGCAATATGTAAGATTAGGAGATGGGGTCACACTTATCTGTGTTCCTATGGAAACTACTCGAATATTTGTTTTATATAGATTTTTATTCACTTTTCAGACATGCTATGAAAGAGCACCCCTCTGCTGCTCAGCAATCATTTGTAGCTTGTACAGTGGCAGAATGGGCCAAAAGGTTAGTGTTACCTGTTTTAAGAATAAAGTATCTTGAAATAAAAAAAAAAAAAAAAAAAGAGAAAATGTGGATATAATTTACTAAATGGAACTGGCTGAACTTCAGAATTGTGACTCTCTGAAAGATGCATTCAAGTCAAGCAGCCTTCCTAATTTCTATGCATCTCTCCCCTCTGAGACATATCCTCATCTCAGGAACCATGCACTCAAAATGGCAACCATCTTTGGTAACACTTATGTCTGTGAACAGACTTTTTCCAGAATGAAACATCTGAAATCTCCAACCAAATCTAGACTAACTGATGCACTCGTGCATCACTTGTTACGACTAGCAATGACAAATATGGAACCGGACATTGACCATCTCATTAGCCAAAAGCAGGCCGGCCCATAGTTCCCATCGAAAAACTGATAAGTTTGTTGATTTAACTTTATTTGGTCTTCATTTTAAATATCGTATTTGTTCCTGTTTTATTTTTTTACTTCAAAATAAGATATGTGGAATGTGCATAGGAATTTGTTCATAGTTTTTTTTCTTTTTAAACTATAGTCTGGCCCGCCAACAGTCTGAGGGACATTGAACTGGCCCCCTGTTTAAAAAGTTTGAGGACCCCTGCTCTAAGCAGTCAAGCACAAGTCAGAGGATCAATGGCCAGGGATATTGTGCTCTCAATATGAGGATGCCCAGTTTCAATGTTTTTCACTATTTCCTATCTTATATCTTAACACATTATCAGCAAACAGGGTCCTATCACAACAAAAACAAAAGGAGGGTATGTAAAGTTTATCTGTTAATGCCCTTGTAATTCTAGCCACCTAATAGTTTCTAAATGAGACAGAATATAAATATTTACTTAGTAACTATGATAACCCAAAACCCAAGTAGACTTTACTAGTAGAGCAGTTGAAAAATCACAAGCCTTATTTATCTTTAAAGTTCTGACAGAACTTTGACATATAACAACAGTGTAACAATAGCAACATATGTACTAACACCTGATCTAACCGGCTACCATTCTGTGGGACTAAAATCATGTTTGCCAAATATCCCATTTTCCCCTGCTCTGTCTTCCTTTCCTATCCCTAGTCTATTTTCCTTATTTTCTTTACCTTCTTCTGTCTTTCCTTTGTTCATCTAATTGGTTCTTCTTCCTTATTCTCTTCCATTTCTTCTTGCCTGTTGGATCTTTCACCTTAATTGAGTTCTTTCAGGAGTGGCTTGCCTATCTCTTTTTCTCAATCATCCTAACGATAGATAAATACAGCCTTCAACGATTCCTCCTCAAACCCACTCATACTCTTATGTTCTCTACTTCCTTACAATAAATCTGATTTCAGAAATCTACCAACTATACAGTAGAAAAAAATTAATATTTTAAAGTTGTATCAAATTTTAAGTAATCTAGAAACACAATCATCCTGATACCAGCAGCAATTATCATAGGATTTTAATCTATTACTCCTTGTCTAACCTATGAAGCCACCCCAAATTTAGGAGAAAACACAGCTCATTTTTATATGTTGATCATTATCAGCAAATAACTGATCTTGGCAGCCTTTTGAGCAAAAAGAGAATTCTTTATAGAGAAGAGAAATGTTGGTGAAGATGTACTAGTCGGTATGTGGTCCTTACATTGGGAGTATCAAAATCACGTGGGATTTATTAGAAATGAAAAACTCCGGGTGGAGCCTGTGGCTCATTGAATAGGGAGCCGGCCCCATGTACCGAAGGTGGCCAGTTCAAATCTGGCCTTGGACGAACTGCAAAAACAGAAAAAATAGCCAGGCGTTGTGACAGGCTCCTATGGTCCCAGCTACTCGGGAGGCTGAGGCAAGAGAATTGCCTAAGCCCAGGAGTTGGAGGTTGCTGTGAGCTGTGTAACGCCAAGGCACTCCACCAAGGGTGATAGAGTGAGACTCTATCTCTACCAAAAAAAAGAAATGAAAAACTCCATACCTACAATGAACCTACTAAATCAGAATCTGCATTTTTAATAAGATCTCCACAGAATTCACATAAAAATGTAAAGTCCCCCATGACTGGCCCATGTAATTATTTGGTAAAAGTTGGCTGATACTATTGTTAAGTAATTCACATACTGTTTCCCCCACCACTATTTCATTTGTTCTATCCTTAATGATTTGTAATCACATAAGATATACATAAGAAACAGAGAAAGGAAGTTAACCACCTGATCTAATTTTATTCTAAAATGACTGCTTAACTATGGTACAGGCATACAAGAAATCTAAGCTCTAATGAATTTACCAAAGGTATAAGGAATAAAGGGAGTGAATGGCTGTACCTAACGCAGTACTAAAGCACTTGGCAAGGGCTCAGTCAACAACTGACCGCTAGGAAGCTGATGCGATGCGAAACAGCAGCATAATTCAAATGGAGACCACAAACCTCTTTGTCTATGGCCGTGGTATGCAACTGGGCCTCTGCAAGCTCACAGTCAAGAGCTCTTTGTAGGCTATATATGACATGGTCATATGAATGGTGTTCATCATTGAAAAGGACACAATAGTATCTTTCATTTTTCTCCCTGTTAAAATAACAAAGATATATTCAGACAGTGCAGCAAACAAAAGAAAAAGTTAAAAAGACAAAAATATTATAATATACAACATCTGAACTGAAGCAGCACCATACAGTTTCCTACAATAGGAAAGAAAAACTGTAATACTAATACAAAAAATAATTTTAAGTGGTATAGTGCCAAGGATTTTTTAAAACCCTGATGAAAGTATTACCTTTCCCATGTTTCCCCCTCATTTTTCTTACTACTTTCAGAAATCTCAGTTTAAAAGCTGTATGTCTTTAATACCACTCTTAACTCTTGCTCATCTCCCATTATGACAAATGGAGACAGGCCTCAGGCTCAGAACCTTCAAGCAGGTAATGATAAATAATCAGATTTTAACATTTAGTTTTTATTGAATTTATTTTTGTTTTTACCTTCTATTTAAGTGAAGCTGGTATTACAGTACCTTTAAATTAAAAAAAAAAAAATTATACAGTACAGACTTAAAGTGCCAGCAATCCCACATTGGCAGAAGACCTCAGGTCATCCAATCTTTTACTCTTACTGAGATGACAGTGCCTCTTCCATCTCTAAGAAGAGCATAATATCTGCATTCAAGAGTGGCATGAAGATCTCATAGAATATGTAATAACTGCCATGGGCTTACACACTGTATACATTACCAGTTTTAAACAACTTATTGTATGTTTTCACAATACAGTCAATTGACCCTCATAACTCTATGAGGAGATTTTCTCAGCCCTCTTGTAGTTTAGGAAACAGGCTCACAGTGCTTAAAAGACTCACCCATTGTCACATTGCCAAAAAGCAGTGAGAGGGCCTAGAACTCAGACCTGTGGATGTGAAGACCAGTACTACTCATATACACAGTGATACTTAAGCAAATCTTTTCTTTGATAAACAGATGGTTCATATTATGTCACTAGCATAAAATTTCCTGAAAGGGGCTCAGCGCCTGTGGCTCAAGTGGCTAAGGCACGAGCTACATAACCTGAGCTGGTGGGTTAGAATCCAGCCCAGGCCGCCAAACAACAATGACGGCTGCAACCAAAAAATAGCCGGGCGTTGTGGCGGGTGCCTGTAGTCTACTTGGGAGGTAGAGGCAAGAGACTCGCTTGAGCCCAGGAATTGGAGGTTGCTGTGAGCTGTGATACCACCGCACTCTACCCAGGGTGACAGCTTGAGGCTCTGTCTCAAAAAAAAAAAAAAAAAATTTTTTTTTCCCCCGAAAGGTTTTAGCAGACATTATCACTTATTTGAGATTAAAATATTTGTGGACACAATTTCTCATGACCTTTATTTCCCCAAGCAGTTTATGGCCCAACAAGAGTTAAAACAATACATTTACTATCTCTACAAATTAGAAGTCTTACTTCTTCTCCTTCTAAAAACAAAACAAACCCAGTAAACTCCAAGAACAATTATATTTATATTTGTGCTGCAATTGTGTGAAAAGCCTAATACTACACAGGCAGAAAAATTACCATAAGGCTCAAACTGTATCTTCACATCAGGTCCAGAACTCCTTTTTACATTTTTAAGTTAAGAGCAAATATTATTGCCACCAAAAGACTTATGTCTCTTAGAAATTGTTGAGTTTTAGGTTAAAAAATGTTCAATTCCTAAAATTCCAATAATCCTAGATACCACAGCACAGGGGAAAGGGTTATTTCCTCATTCCCCATTAAACTTTTCTTGATCAGAAAAACAGCTAAACATACAAAAGTCCCTAACTTTGTTCACAAACCACTTGGGGAAAGTGGAGGTTAGTCAAGACCAGGATCAAACTGAACAATTTACTTACCTACTGGGATGAAAGGCTGCCTTTCCAGGTACTGATAAATCTTTTAGCACAAGACCCCCAGAATAATGCTTTTTCCTAAAAATTCAAAGCTCCTGTGGGCTCCTCTTTCAGTTTGCCTTCTGCTCAGTGCCTTGTAAAGCACCTCACATAAATGAACTTCTTGAAAATATACCCAAGAGATTAACACTCTATAAATTTTTCATATCAGTAATACACTAAGCAGTAAAAAATAAGAAGTTATCTAATACTTATATTAAAATAGAAATAACCATCATTAAAACTTATCCCTCCCCTTTTTTTGGAGACAGCGTCTCACTTTGTCACCCTTGGTAGACTATTATGGCGTCACAGCTCAGAGCAACCTCAAACTCTTGGGCTCAAGCGATCCTCTTGCCTCAGCCTCCAGTCCCGAGGAGCTGGGACTACAGGTTCCTGCCACAGCGCCTCGCTATTTTTAGAGACTGGGTCTCACTCTTGCTCAAGCTGATCTGAACTCCTGAGCTCAGGCAACCCACCTGCCTCAGCCTTCCAGAGTGCTAAGATTACAGGCATAAGCCACCATGCCTGGCAAAACTTATCCCTTTTGACAATTTACTATACCTTATCTGGAGTTCAGGGGGCAGCTCTTTTTCCTCTTCCCATATAGTCATTTCAACAATGTATTTTATCACTGAAGGGAATATTTTCCTGGCTTGAGCAATTACCTCTTCATTCAATGGACAATGTGAATTCTGTAAAAAAGCAGAGAAAAACACACTAATCAAGATCATACACAAATAAATGGATGAGAAATGTAATATTATTAATTTAAAATAATAACTTTATTATAACATCCTCCAGGAATGAATTCAAAGTGAGCTCAAGAGGGTTGCTATTCACATCAGTTTAGCTTAATCCCTCTGGCCAACCTGGTGTTAGAGATGAGATGGTGAAAAAGAAAAGAAAGAGGCAGACCATGGACTCCCCCACCCCCCATAGTGAAACACTCCCTTACGAATCTTCTCTGTCTTTCTGAGAAGTCTAATTATGATAATATCACATACATGTAACAATTAGTTATCCCTTCTATGTAGTAGCTAACAAAAACTTTTCTCATAATTTGTCTCCACAGATCCTTCTCATTACTCCATAAAAAGGCAGAAAGGATTTTAATGACATTTAAAAGATAAAGAAGCCAGCCAGTCACAAGGGACAAATATTGTATGATTCTGCTCATATGTTGTATCTGAAGTAGTTATAATCATAGAAATAGAAGCTTAAAAGGTGTTTACCAAGGGCTGAGGTCAGATGAGAATCAGTGTTTGGTGGGTATAGAATTTCAATGTTGTACAACAAAAAAGTTCTTAAGATTTGTTATGTAACAATGAAAACATACTTAACACTGTTTGAACTGTGTTCTTTTTTTGCTGTGTCACTCAAGCTACAGAGTGCAGTGGCATAGCTCACTCCAGCACTGAATTCCTAGGCTCAAGCAACCTTCTTATCTCAGCCTACCTAGTAGCTAGGATTATAGGTACACACCACCACAAGTGGCTAATTTCTTAAAAATATTTTTGTAAAGTAGTGTCTTGCTGTATTGCCCAGGCTGGTCTCGAACTCCTTGCCTCAGGTGATCTTCCTACCTTGGCCTCCCAAGGTCCTGAGATCACAGGCACAAACCACCATGCCCAGCCTGAACTGTATTCTCAAAAATGGTTAAGATGGTAAATTTACTGTCATATACATATTTTTTGCTATAGTTAAAAAAAAAAAAACCATCTCAAGGTCAAAGAGCTTCTACATAATAGAAGCAAGACTAAAATCTAAGTCTTCTGACTCTCACACACAAATGTTCTTTTCATTACAGAACATTAATAAAAGGCATGTTCAAATTAATCAATTACAAAATGCATTTGAATGCTCTATGTCATAAGCCATCATGGAATGCAAATTAAAACCATAATGAGATATCATATCACGCCTACCTGGCTGGTTATAATTAAAATCACAGGTAACGAATGTTGGCCAAGCTATGGATAAATTGGAAAGATTACCCACTGCTGGTGGAAATGTAAAATAGTACATACACTTTGAAAAATAGTCTGGAGTTGGCGCCTGTGGCTCAAGGAGTAGGACACTGTCCCCATATACGGGAGGTGGCGGGTTCAAACTCAGCCCAGCCAAACACTGCAACCACTACCACAACAACAACAAAATAGTCTGGAGTTGCTCCAGATGCTAAGCATAGTTACATATGACACTGTAATTCCACTGCTAGGTATATACTGAAGAGAAATGAAAACTTATGTCCATATAAGAATTTATAAACAAATGTTCATAGCAGCATTATTCATAACAAGTAAAAAGCAGAAATAACCCAAATGTCCACAAAGTGAATGGATTAAAAAAATGTGGTGTTGGCTCGGTGCCTGTGGCTCAATGGGCTAAGGCGCCAGCCACGTACACCTGAGCTGGTGGGTTCAAATCCAGCCTGGGCCCGCCAAACAACAATGACAGCTGCAACCAAAAAATGGCCGAGTGTTGTGGTGAGCACCTGTAGTCCCAGCTACTTGGGAGGCAGAGGCAAGAGACTTGCTTGAGCCCAAAAATTGGAGGTTGCTGTGAGCTGTGATGCCATGGCACTCTACCCAGGGTGACAGCTTGAGGCTCTGTCTCAAAAAAAAAAAAAAAAAAAAAATGGGGTGTCTTTATACAATAGAATATTATTTGGCCATAGAAAGGAATGAAGTACATACCAGAACATGGATGAACCTTGAAAATATTATGTTAAGTGAAAGAAACCAATCATAAAAGATGACATGGTTTTATAAAAGGCCCATAATAGGCAATTTATAGACAGAAAGTACACCAGTGGTCAATCAAGGAAATCATGAAAGAGATTATGGATATGGCAAAAAAAAAAAAAAAAAAAAAGGTAGAGGCTTAAGGGTTTCAGGATATGGATCTTGAAGAAATACAAGTGTTAAGAGACACCACACCAGAGGAATTAATAGAAACTGACTTGATGTAGATAAGCACTTCCAAACCAGTGGCAGACAAAGAGGGAGAAGATACAAAAGAAGCAGTGCCAGAAAACAAATTGACATTAGAATATTTAGAATATTCTGATTACTTAAGATTGCTTTTTTCTTTTTGAGACAGAACCTCAAGCTGTCACCTTGGGTAGAGTGCCGTGGCATCACAGCTCACAGCAAAGCGATTCTCCTGTCTCTGCCTCCCAAGTAGCTGGGACTACAGGCGCCCACCACAAGCCCAGCCATTTTTTGGTTGCAGCCGTCATTGTTGTTTGGCGGGCCCAGGCTGGATTTGAACCCGCCAGCTGAGGTGTACGTGGCTGGCGCCTTAGCCACTTAAGCCACAGGTGCCAAGTCTCAAGATCACTTTTGACATCTTTTACAACATGAACCCTTCTAGATAAAAAGCAAAAAGGTCAGCTCAGTGCCTGTGGCTCAACGGGAGGAGGCAGGAGACTCACTTGAGCCCAGGAATTGGGGGTTCTGTGAGCTGTGATGCCACAGCACTCTATCCAGGGTGACAGCTTGAGGCTCTGTCTCAAAAAAAAAGCAAAAAGGTCAGAAATTAAGGTGTACAAATATTTTTATAAAGTTAAAGTGTGCCTGCCTCTTCCAGTTCCTCTTTTACTTTCTCCACCTCTGTCATTCCTAAGACAGCAACACCAACCCCTCTGCTTCCTCCTCCTCAGTATACTCAACATGAAGATGAGGATGAAGACCCTTAATATGATCCTCTTCCACTTAATGAATAAATATATTTTCTCTTTCTTACATTTTTCTTAACATTTTCCTTTCTCTAGCTTACTTATTGTAACAATACAGCATAATAATACACATAATATATAAAATGTGTTAACTGCTTATGTTATTGGTAGACCATTAATAGGTAAGGTTTTTGTTTTTTTTGGTTTTGTTTTGTTTTTTGAAACACTCTCTTACCCTGGGTAGAGTGCCATGGAGTCATCACAGCTCACTGCAACCTCAAACTCCTGGGCTCAAGGGATTCTCCTGCCTAAGTCTCTTGAGTAGCTAGGACTATAGGAAGGTGCCACCACATCTAGTGAGCCCTTCTCTCAGCTCCAGATCATGAACCAGTTCCAGGATACTGAGATGTACCTTTAGAGTTAAATCTGAATGACCAATTACCTTCTGAATCTAATTATAAACCTAAAGAAAAACTAAGATCAGTTAGTTCAGGACTGAATTCAGCATTCTGAGGTTCATTGATTCAGGAAAACTGCAAACTAGAACCCTATGTGAACCAACTTAATTGCCAAGCATTTGTCAGCTACTTTTTTGTTATTGTTGCTTGAGTGATAGGGTCTCTCATTCTGTCACCCAGACTGGAGTACAGTGGCATGATCATAGCTCACTGCAATCTCAAACTCCTGGGCTCAAGTGATGTTTCTGCCTCAGCCTCCTGAGAAGTTAGCACTACAACCATGTGCCACTACGCCCAGCTAATTTTTTTCTATTTTTTTTGTACAGACAGGGTCATTCTATGTCGCCCAAACTGGTCTGGAACTCTTGGCCTCAAGCTATCCTCCTGCATTGGCCTCCCAAAGTGTTTGGATTACAGGCATGAGCTGCTGTGCCTGGTCTCCTAAGCCACTTTTAAGTTAAAACCAACTTCTGGAAAGATCAGTTACACAGAATGAAGAGGATAAAAAATTCAAGCTACAAAGCACTCTCTGACAATAAGTAAAATATTTCAGCACCAGCTGGGTGTGGTGGCTCACGCCTGTAGTCCTCGTGAGGTGGGAGGCCAAGGCGGGTGGATTTCCTTAGCTCAAAGGGTTCGAGACCAGCATGAGTTGGAGTGAGCCAGAGTAAAAGACCCCGTCTCTACAAAAAAAAGATGCTGGGCATTGCGGCAGGTGCCTGTAATCCCAGCTACTTGGGAGGCAGAGGGCAAGAGAAATCGCTAAAGGAAGAAAGGGGAAAAAAAAAGAAAAAAGAAATCCAAACTAAGAAGAGTGAAAGCAAAAAAAAAAAAAAAAGAAATTTCAGCACCCTTTAAAAAATACTGAGAAGAGAAAATTGAAAATCAGAAATAAAAGGGCCCTTAAAACAAAGACAAGAGAATGTCTTTTTTTTTTTTTTTTTT
>CAUYON010003385.1:0-17961 GCA_963573935.1 Arctocebus calabarensis
CCCTAGTAGCTGGGACTACAGGCGCCCGCCACAGCGCCCGGCTATTTTTTTGTTTTGCAGTTCGGCCGAGGCCGGGCTTGAACCCGCCACCTTTGGTATATGGGGCCGGCGCCCTGCTCGCTGAGCCACAGGAGCCGCCCAGTAAAGTGTATTTTAAAATCGTTCTCTTCCGTACAATTGTACTTAACATGTTCAGTAGAAAAAGGGTTTGCCCCCTTTAAGAATAATCTGAGAAGAAACTGCCTCTGTCAGCAGAAAGTCAGTAATTAGGAAACAAAGCAGGAGCAAAGATTTAATTAGTTCCTTTTAGCACTTAAGGCTCATCGCAGGAGCCTGTGCAGGTGAGAATAGTGACGGGCCAGCCTTCTTGGTGTGGGACACCAGCCAGCACTGACCCTCCACCCTCGCCTGGGCTTTCCCCATAGGCAGCACTAAGAGGCAGGACCGACCAGAGATTCAGCCATGGGGATAAAGCCTGGGACAGGATGGGGGGAATGAAATACAAGGACATTAGGAGAAGGAAAATCCAGTGGGAGCAGATTAAAGTCCGTAAGCTGCTTGGGCCAGCCCTCCATTGTCTATTCTAACTTTCCGGACAGATATTATTTTCTTTTTCCATCTCTTTGTTACTAAGGCGAACTTTCAACTTGCGCTTAAAAGGAAAAAAAGTTTGAGTGGTAGAGAGCTGGTCATGGGCCTGGCGCTTTCCAGTTCTGTGCCTACATTGGTGGAATCAGTCCCCCACCCCCTAGGGCAAAATAAACTAATGGAGTGTTTATTGAGCACCTAATAGGTGGCCTGCCATGTGCATTCTTCCCTCCTCACAACTGCTATTTCATGCTGAGACCACATTCCCATTTCACAGACAAGAAAACCAAAGTTCATAAAGTTAAATGACAGCTCTGCAAAACTGCTCACTCAGAGAGCTCCTCCTACCGAGCTGGTTTTGTTGGGGTGCAGACTGTGACTAGGGATCTAGCTGTCCCCTTCCCTCCTTACATCTCTCTACCTGCCCCTTCCTTCCCTCAGAGCCTGGCTGTGTCCCCCTAATAGGCTGCAGCCAGGTAACAAATTCCCTTACAGCCATCACAGGGATGGAGTTTAACTCCCACCAAGAGCCAGAGTGCAATAGAGTTCAGAAGAGGAGGCTTCCTAGTCTAGAGAGAAATCAAGGAAGATATTCAGAAAGGAGGGAAGTGCCATATTCCTAGACTAGAATACTGAGTATAGGTGGATATCAGTTCTCCCCAGAATGATCTATAGATTCATCACGATCATTCACAATCCCAATCAAAATTCCAGAAGGTTTTGTGGAAAGTGACAAGCCTATTCTAAAAGGTATATGAAAATGCAAAGGACCTAACATAGCCGAGACAATCAGGAAGAAGAGCAAAGAGGAACTACTTCAATTACCTGATTTAAAAACTGTCCTTAAAGCTACAACAATTAAGGCACTGTGATATTGGTTGAAGGGTAGATAAACCAATATGAGAGAATACGGAGGATAGGAAAATAGACCCACTTATACATGGTCAAGTGATTTACAACAACATGTCACTGCAGTTCAGTGAAGAAAGGATTATCTTTTCAATAAATGGTGCTAGACCAGTTGGACCAATTGGATCACATGGAAAAAAATGAAGCTGACTGCTGCTATACCAAAAGCAAAAATTAATGCTGAAGGGATTGTATATCTAAAAGTGAACAGTAAAACAATAAAGCATTGGCTGGGTGTCTGTAGCTCAAGTGGCTAGGACACTAGTCACATACACCAGAGGTGGCAGGTTCGAGCTCAGCCCAGGCCTGCCAAACAGCAATAAATAGCTAGGCATTGTGGCGGGCACCTGTAGTCCCAGCTACTTGGGAGGCTAAGGCTGAGGCAAAAGAATCACTGAAGCCGGGGCAGCTCCTGTAGCTCAGCGAGCAGGGCGCCGGCCCCATATACTGAAGGTGGCGGGTTCAAGCCCGGCCTCGGCTGAACTGCAAAAACAAAAAAATAGCATAGCCGGGCGCTGTGGCGGGCGCCTGTAGTCCCAGCTACTAGGGAGGCTGAGGCAAGAGAATCGCTTAAGCCCAAGAGCTGGAGGTTGCTGTGAGCAGTGTGACGCCATGGCACTCTACCCAGGGCGATAAAGTTAGACTCTGTCTCTAAAAAAAAAAAAAAAAAAAAAGAATCGCTGAAGCCCAAAGAGTTTGAGGTTGCTGTGAGCTGTGATGCCATAGCACTCTACCAAGGGCGACATAGTGAGACTCTGTCTCAAAAAAAAAAAACAATAAAGCATCTAGGCCAAGATATAAGAGAATGTTATCATGAATTGTGGTAGGCAAATACTTTAAACATAACACATACACCAAAAAAAAAAAAAAAAAACTATAGAGGGAAGCAATTGTTAAATTGGATTTCTTTGAAGTTTAAAACTACAGGCCCCAACCGAGGGCTGCAGACTGGTATGTGGGCTGTTAGGAACCCAGTGGAGCAACATCACCACTTGAGCAGCTCAGCCTCCTGTCCCATTGCCCCCCACCCTCCATCTGTGGAAAAGTGGTCTTCCGTAAAACTAGTCTCTGGTGCCAAAGAGGTTCTGGATCATGCCTGTTAGAAACAGGAGGAGGAGAACGTTGTATTTACAGCTGCTCCCCGTCACTGCCTGAACTCCACCTCCTGTCCCTTCTCTCTACCCCAGCTCTACCTCTACCCCCATCCATGGAAAAATTATCTTCCACGAAACCAGTCCCTAGTGCCAAGAAGTTGGGAACCACTGATTTAAAACTTCTGTTCATCAAAAGACATCATTAAGAGAGAAAAAGGCTCAGTGCCTGTAGCCCAGTGTGCAGGGCGCCGGCCACATACAGCAAGGCTGGCAGGTTCAAACAGGCCCAGACCTGCTAAAAACAACAAAGATAAGAATCACAAAAAAATAGCAGGCATTGTGGCAGGTGCCTGTAGTCCCAGCTACTTGGGAGGCTGAGGGAAGAGAATCGCTTAAGCCCAAGAGTTAGAGATTGCTGTGAGCTGTGATGCCAGGGCACTCTACCCACAGTGACATAGTGAGACTCTGTCTCAAAAAAAAAAAAGAGAGAGAGAGAGTAAAAAGGCAACACAAAGTGGGAGAGGGTATCTACCCATACGTGCATCCGACAAAAGACTTATAACCAAAGTATGCAAAGTTTCTATAAATCAAAAAAGAAAGGACAAACAACTCAATTAGGCATGGCCAAAAGATGTTAACAGGCACATCATGAAGGAAGATACCCAATTTTTCAACAAACTATGAAAAAGTGCTCAACATCTTCCACCCCCAAGAAATGCTTTTCACCAGGAAAATGCAAATCAAGACTAAAATAAGATACCACAATGCACCCACTAGAATGGCTAAAATGAAGAAGATGGACAACGCCAAACAGATATGGAGCAAGTAGAACTCTCACACACTGCTCTATTAATTGATAAAACCACATTGGAAGCCTATTTGGCTCTATCTACTAAATGTAATCGTATGTCGAACCTATGACCCAGCAATTCCACTCCTAGGCATTTACTCAAGAGAAATCAAAAAATAATAAATAATATGCAAGAAACAATACAATATAATAATATGCAATAAAAATAAATAATATGCAATAAAACATATGCAAGAAACATTCATAACAGCTTTATTCAGAATGGTCCCAAACTGGAAAGAACTTAAATGTGTATCAAAGGCAGAAAGAATAAATAAGTTGTGGTACATCATACAATGGAATACTCTTCATCTATAAAAATAAACAAACTACTGATGTATGCAACAACATGCTTTAATCCCACAAATATCATACTGAAATAATCCAGGCATAAAACAGTATATACTGTAGGATTCGATTGATTTCAAGTTCAAAAAATGCAAAAATTATCTATGCTAATGGAAGTCAGAGTAGTGGTTACCTTTTAGGGAGGTTATTTATTAACTAGGAGGGGGCATAAAGAGAACCCTCTGAAGTTCTAGAAATACCTATACCTTGATTTGAATAACAGTTACATGAATGTATACATGTGAAAAATTCATCAGGCTGTAGACTTAATATTTCTGCATTTTACTGGAAATATATCTCATTTTTTTGAAAATAATAATTAGGCTCGGCACCCATAGTTCAGTGGTTAGGGTGCCTGCCACAGACACCAGGGCTGGTGGGTTCAAACTCGGCCAGGGCTTGCTAAACAACAAGGACAACAAAAATAAAAAAATATACGGGCATTGTGGCGGGCGCCTATAGTCCAGCTACTAGAGAGGCTGAGGCAAGAGAATCGCTTAAGCCCAAGAGTTTGAGGTTGCTTTAAGCTGTGACGCCACAGCACTCTACTGAGACTGACAGAGTGAGACTCCATCTCAAATAATAATAATAATAATAATTAAGGTGCCGGCCCTACATACTGAGGGTGGTGGGTTCAAACCCAGCCCCGGCAAAACTGCAACAAAAAAATAGCTGGGCGTTGTGGCGGGCGCCTGTAGGCCCAGCTACTGGGAAGGCTGAGGCAAGAGAATCGCCTAAGCCCAAGGAGTAGGAGGTTGCTGTGAGCTGTGATGCCACAGCACTCTACTGAGGGTTAATAAGTGAAACTGTGTCTCAAAAAAAAAAAAGGGAAAGAAGCTACCAATGCTAAGGCTCAGGTTCTCTCCAAAGCTTAGGAAAGCCCAGGCAAACCTGAAAGGGGATAAAGGTATGTGCCTCTGATGAGTCCTCAGCCCTGTGCACCTCTCACCTCTCTCTCATGAAAAATGGCAAAGACTTCAAAGTGGGAGAGAGACAAACATTCTATTCATCACATAGCTCTGGGTTACCTGATTCTGTAGGGGCCTCTCTCTGCCTTTCATTGCCTTTGAGCTAGTTTATAACTCTGTAAGTTGTACAAAACTGATGGTAAAGCAAGTGATTCTTGTTCATAGAAATGTAAATGAATTTTGTCTAGTACAGGTGCAATTGATTACTGATCTGTGGGTGTTACTCAGTTTTTCATCTATTTGTAACTTCATTTCCTGGTGGCCTATATACGGATCTACTCTTTGGGTTCTTCTTTGAACTAGTTGTAACATCTTACTGGTTCCCTCATTAAATAATAAGTTAACGTCTTTGACATGGATTCATTTTATGTTTATATGAAAGTCATGATTTCTTTAACATCCTCTTGAATTCCCTCTCCACCACCCTTTCCTCTTGTGAAAGGCCTTGGCTTCTCTCTGCCTTCATGTGAGTTCAGGTTGGGGCTCTCCATAGCCTTTGTTTTTTCAAATCCATTCATATTATTCAGCACCTGGTGTTTGCTGGGCTCTGCAGACATACCAGGGAGAAAACCAGCTCTGCCCTCCCAATCAAAGAGGGAAGACCTAACTGGCTTAGAAGAGATTTCAGGGCTTCATTTTATCTTCTCAATGACTCCTCAAGGCTGCCATCATTATTCCTATTATTCTGTTTACATCTCCATTTTACTGGAAAACTAAGGCCCGGGGAACTGAATTAGCTCACCCAAAAGTGGACTCAGGACTCAAAGCCAGGTCTCCAAATCCATTAAAAACCCTGGATGTTTCAATGTCCATTTCACATGGGGTCAGTAATTCCCTATCCCCCTACTGGTGACTATTGGGAGAGGCCTCATCTCAGCAACTTCGTGCCTTCAGACAGCTTAGTCCCATGGTGGGCAACAGAGGGAAGGAGGGGGCTGAGAGTAGAGGTAAGGAGGAAGAGGACTCAGCCAGCGCTGGGTGAGAAGAGCTGGTGTGGGGGCAGGTTTGGAGGGGACACTGGGCCTGGGAGCCCACTGTCAAATTCAGAGTCTTAGGGAGCCCCAGTGGGCGTGACTGTAGGAGATGAGCACCTGCTGAACCATCAGTGGCAGTTTTATTCAGGAAAGACACTGGGCATTTGCCATGCCAGTCTGAGTTACACAGAATCAATAGTGTCTGATTGAGGGAGGCAGACAGGCTGATCTCTCTGTGGGATGCCTCAATTCAGGGTGAAGCATGTAGTTGGACCATCCCCAGGCACTCCTTATCAAGACCACTGAAGATGAAAAGAGCACAGAGGTGCCCAGACAGGGTAACGAGGGTCATATCATCAAAACCATCCCTGAGCAGAGAATCAGCAGGCAGGTGGGATCTGAGCCCTCTGAACTCCTGACTCCTGATCTGCAGTTAGATTAGGGGAGCTGGTTTGTTTGCCCTGCGAGGATGAAACTTGTTTCCCCCTCCCCCTTTCTGAACGTGTTATCCCGGAGTTGTTGATAATTTATTAGCCTTAGTCTTCTATCCAGCCTTCCTGAGGCTTGGGATTCTTTTTTTCCTGTCTTTGAATTATGACACCTTTACATTTTTTTCTTTAGTGCTTTGTCTTAGAGATCAATAAAAGGTTCCTGAGGAGTCAGAGGGTTGCTGCATTGTCTCAAGCCACCACTTGGCATGTGAGTCAATGTACGCCTCTCCAGGCTACCCAGACTTTATACATTTAGTTGGTGTAGAGTCTTGTTTTTTCTTCAGAGTCTCTTCCTTGTCGACCCCCAACCTAGGTCAGGGTCCCCAGAGAACCTTGACATCTGCTGCGGAGGCTGCTGCTACCAGGGGTACTGGCCTGGGCACCCAAGTTTCCTCTAGCTCCAGAAACTGCTTCTTCTAAAATCCAGGCCAAGTCTATCATCCACCCCCCTTCCCACCTCCACTTCCTCCTAACCCCACATACCTACTAAGGGACTCTCTGGAGACTAAAGCAAACACTAGAGATTCCAGAGGCAGTGAAAAGGTTTGAGGACAGAACCAAAGGGGGACAGGGGGCTGAAAGTATGACAGTTGGGGATGCCAGAGAGTGGCTATGGATGGAACAAGAGGTGGCATCCCTTCCTCGCCCCCCCACCAAAGACCAATATGCAAAAGGAAACCCTGGAGACTTTCGCCCAGCTGTGAATTGCCCAAAGGGAAGCTGGAAGGAGAAGCTACAGGAGACCAAGACCAGCAGCGGGGCTGCTCTCAGAGGACAGAGGAAAGAGCAGAGACAAAGGCTGAGGCAGGGTCTGTCCCTCTCCCCTAAAACCACAGCATGAGGGTGAGGAATAATAGCCGACATTCTTGAAGATTCACTGTGTGTCTGCCTTGTTCTGAGCACTTTATATGTTTGAATCATTTAATCACCAGAACAGCACAGATGAGATAACTGAGGCACAAAGATGTTAATTAACACGCCCCAGATCACACAGCTACAAAGGATAGAGACAAGATTCAGATCCAAGTAGCCAGGCTGGCCTAGTTTCCAATTTCTGCCATGCTGGAATAGGGGGGTCCCTCTTGCAACACTGAATATTCAAGTATTTATGCAGGACCCACTGTTGCCAGGGTCTGCTGGGCACCAGGATGCAGTGAACAGCAGACAAGTCTCTGGTCTCAGGGTATCCCCAGTGTCAGGGAGGGTGTGGGGCAGACTTACTTACACTGACTGTAAACATGTAAAACTTATCTTTCCACGCAGTGTAGAGTTGAAAATCTTTCTCTGCTCTCATAAGCACGACCTGCCACAGCCTCACCCTCACCCAGTCTTGCAGAGAACCATTAGCATTGCTCTCACAGAGGGTGAGTGAGGACCAGAAAGAGGAAGAGACTTGGCTCAGTTCCTCATGGCTAGGAAGGGGCAGAAGTCCAGATTTGAACCCAGGGCACAATGGGTCCTGTCAAACCCACCGGCCAAGCAATTACCACAGCCATCTAGGCAGGTGGACAATGGTTTGACATAAAATTTGGGGTGTGGGCTCAGCACCTGAGCACACAGTGGTTACAGCGCCAGCCACATACACCGAGGCTGGCGGGTTCAAACCCAGCCCGGGCCAGCTGAACAACAATGACAACTGCAACAAAAAAATAGCCAGGCGTTGTGGTGGGGGGCTGTAGTCCCAGCTACTTGAGGGGCTGAGGCAAGAGGATCACTTAAGCCCAAGAGTTTGAGGTTGCTGTGAGCTGTGACGCCATAGCACTCTACTGAGGGGGACAAAGTGAGACTGGGTCTCAAAAAAAAAAAGGGGGGGGTGTAGTTCAATTGATAAATCTTAGCAGCCTCCTGCCCTACCCTCTAAAACGTTGGCTTGCACACTTGTGTTGGGAGAATTCATGAGGGTTTATGAGCTCTTGGAAGAAGTTGCATGCTGGGTGGAGGCGAACTAATCCACGTGGGTGTGGACGGGGACAGGATCACAGGAATCGGTGGCAGCTGGAGGGACGTGGGGCCGGGAACTGCTCTGTAAGGTTGGCCCAGCCGGTTTGGACGGGGCGGCTTCTGCGGTCTCCATGGCGACATGAGGGTGGGGGCAGAGGCCTCTGTGGATTGATCTTGTTCCAGTCAGATTCAATCCCGAGTGAAAATGGATTTTTTAATGCGTCTATTAGCTGCTTTGAAAACGCAAATTGAGTTCAGGGGAGAAGTAGGCCACCATAAGAAAACAATTTGGCGTCTGAGGCCCTGCGGGGCAGGGGGCGCCACAGCGAGAGGTACCCCCCTCCAAATCTGAGCCTAGCCTTGGTGAGGAGGAGGGGGTACCTTGGGGCCCTTATGCCTCCCCAGCCCTCCGAGTACGTAGATTTGGGCAGAACTGTGGGCCATTTCCTCCACAAAAATGAGCAAATTTTGGCCCCAAATGGGAAGCCAGTTCCCATGAGGGCACTATTTGGGAAGGCTTCCTGGTGCCCGGAGATGAAATTCTAAGGGGCCTTTGAAGACTAGACTCAGCAAATTCTGACTAAGAAAATAATGCCCAGTCAGCTTTTTCCCAGAGCTTTACAATTTAGAAAAGACACCCTCTTTCGCTCTTAGTTTAGTCTTCTTAGTGACTATGGAGGCATTATGAGCCCATTTTACAGATGACAAAACCAAGGCTGGGATCTTATAGACTGGAGGTATGGTGCCAAGGTCACTCAAGCAGGACCAAGGCTGGAATTCTCCGACCCTGTTTTGTGGTACCCTGCTCCCTGAGAGAGGAAGGAGCTGGAGGGGTGAACCCGGGCTGGAGGGCATGGGGATCTGGGGCTGATTTGGGGTAGAGAGCTGGGCTGGACTCTCAGCTTTCAACTGAAGCTAAGGAGGGGTCTGGAGGAGAGTGGAGATGGGAGGGAGAGCTAGGGTAGAGAGTAGGGGTCAGATACATAATCACTTCCTTCCATTGTCATTCTCTCTGTTTAGAGTCTTCTTTGCATATGCAAACAAGTTCACCCTCCCACAATTACACAGTAATCAGGATCAAATTACCTTCTTGCTGTTTACTTTCAGTGTCCTTAATTAATCCGGTTATTAGACGATTAATGAAGCTTGTTTGGTGAGAAAGTCATAGAAGAATGGAGAAGAATGTGTGTGGGGGTGGGTGGGGGTGAGCGTGCATGCGCGCATGTGTACGTGAGGGGTGTTGGGGGTGAGGGAGATGCTGCCGTTCCTGACAAGTAGAGGTATGCCTGAGTTACTTCTTAGCACCATCTCCTGTCCTCCACAATTTCCTGCACACACCCCAGCTCCACCCTGCCTTTTCCTACCCCATCATTCCCAGCTTCCTCTTATAGCCCATCATCACCTCCACTAAGCCTTTGTGAATGGAAAGGTAGTACTTAGAGTCTTCCAGCGTCCCTTGAGAACAGTAGCCCTAAGCAGGACTAGAGGTCCAAAGTCAAAACTGACCCTTTTCCATTCCCCTCAGGGCCTGCTCCAAGTGGTGAACACTGCCCTTCCCAGACTGTAGTGAGTCAGTGCTGCAAAGGCAGGCCTCACCCTCTCCAGGCAAAAGGAACCTCCCACAGCCCATGATTACTGCATTTTCCCCTCACGTACCCACATTCACTGGGCTGTGAAACCATCAGGCCCAGCTCGAGGAAACACTAAGATAATATTTTTTAAGTATTGTAACAGTAATGGTCTGGTAGTAGTAGTAGTGGTAGTAATCCAGCATTTCTCCCAAGGTACCCTTCCCCAGGTTATTTTGGGGCATCCCCAGAACAGAGTTCATGTACCACAGATCCATCCTGGGTGACTTGTAATCTGAAATTTAAGGCTGTTTTGAGTTCCTGCAGTTCCACCAGGATGTTCTTAGGTCTGGGTTTCTCTTTATTTACTCTGCTAAGAATTCTTTATGCTTCCTTCCTAGGATTTATCTTCTTTCTAAAAAAGTCCTAATCAATTTATTTTTAAATATTGCCTCCCCTAATTCTCTCAGAGATCTCTAGAATTCCTGGATGATATTTGTTAAACTTCTCTTTTTATATTCCATATCTTTTTTCCTCTTGTTCATATTTTTCTCTCTGTGCTACATTATAGCTAATGCTTTCTTCATAACTGTTTTCCAGTTCACTAACTAGCTCTTCAACTGTATCTAATATGCTTGTAACCCATCTATTGGGTTTTAAATTTCAATATTATCATTTTCATTTCTTAGTCTCTTTGTTCATTTTCGTATTTGCCTGGCTCTTCTGATAGCATCTTTATTTCTTTAAGCATTTTAAGCATAATATTTTTTTAAAAATATTCTGTATCTGAGAATTTCAATATCATAAGTCTCGAAGGTCTGATTTCACCATTTGCTGTTTTTACTGACTCAATCTGTTGCTTTCTTGTGTGCCTTGTAATTTTGTTTTGTAAACTCAAGCTTACCTAGTCTCTACCCATGGGAATCCTGTACAGCAGAAGTTGAGGGTATATTCCTCCCAAGAGAATTTGCTTTTGCTTCTGCCAGCCAAGTAGCTAGGTGCTACCAACACATTTATAGTTAATCCTATCAGTTGGAGTTTCCTGGATATGCACCTAATGCAAATGTTTACCCAGCCCGCTGTGTGGGCAGGCTGTGATTACAAATTTAAAGAAGGCTTTTTTCTAATCTAGAGCACATGCTGAAATAGACAAATGTTCTTATAATTTCTCCTTGCCATTGAATGGAATTTTTTTCTCGATCCTTCCACAAAAAGTGTATAGCCTTTTGAGAGTTCTGTTTTGTTTTTTTTTTTTGTGGAGCTCTCAATTATAGTTCTGCCCTTGCCACCCCCACCTCACCACACACAGACATACACGCACAGCCCACAGCCTGTCTCCTTCTTCCCTGTGGGCCCTTTACACTCAAATCCCTAGGCCAGTGGTTCTCCACTTGGGCAACTTTGTCCCCAGAAGATACTTAGCAAGGTCTGGCAACATAAAATTTTGCCTGTCATGCTAGAGGAGGGAAGTGAGGCCAGCGAGGCTGTTGAACATCCTACAGGACAGCCCCACAACAAAGAGAAATTAGGCTCCAAATGTCAATTGTGCTACTGTGGCTCATAGAGATGCACAGATGGCCTGCGGTGTCCCTGTGGCTTCAGAGTCCCTGACACTCAGGCTTCCTGTACCCTCTTTGTGTTTGACACCCTAAAGGTTTTCCTTTTATTCACTCACTCATTCATTCACTTACTATACACAGCCATACATTTAAACAGAATAGTTGTTTTTTGTTTTTGTTTTGCTTTTTAATGGAGCACTTCTGTCTATTCTGTTGGAGATTTTTAGGACATCCACTTGTCATTCTCACCTGCCTGCATCCTCCTCTCTGATGTTTGCTGCTCTGGCTCACCTCTTACTGTCTGGTAACCACCTTCTCTATTTCACCCCCTCTCCCTGCATTAGTTGCACCCAGCAGCCCAGTGCTTTGTTACAGAAGGTTCTGGAGACAACTGAAGGAGTCCTGAGAGTGTGTGACATGACAGCCAGTAGCAGTTGCTCTTGGGGCTCATGGTTCCCCAAATCCTTCCCTCCTTGTGGTCTCTGACTGATTCCATGAGGCTCAGACCTGATTCTACAACCTCCTGCCTTCCCAAATCCGGCCTCTTTGTCTCCCTGGCTCACAACCTCAGAGAGTATCCTCTTCCCATGCCTCCACTTCCCTGCCCAAGACCCAAGCAGTTCATTCCTTGGGGTCTGTGTCAGCCCTGTTCACTCTGGCTTATAGTGTCTGGCCCACACCAGGTGCTCAGTACCAACTTGTTACATAGATGAATGAATGAATGATTAAATGAATGAATGAGGCTTGGTTCTGGCCTCAGGCTAAGCAATAATAATAACCAGAATTATATTCTGAGTCTGGGTTATTAGACTTCAAAGGGACACTGTATTGGGACAACCACAGTGCAGTCTAAACATGCACTGAGGGAAAAGCATTTCTCTAATGCTTCAAGGGCACAGCCAGGCTAACCCTGCTTCCAGTTTACATGAGGAAACAGCACACTTAACATTGCAAACTGCAACCTCTGCATTCCCATTTGTGGTGACTTTTTAGTTTCCTCTCAAGAACAAAGGGGGGTGGGTTTGGGTTTGCTTGTGTGTGACTGGGGTTCTGCCTGGGGTGAAGGAGCCTATTCCAAAGTAGTTCTCCATTTCCAGAAGCCCAATTACCAATTACTGATTGGGCCTGCCCTCAATAAAAACAAAGTAAGGTCTTTATCCTGCTAGTAGTGCCTAGAATTTCAAGGTCATTTGCTTCATTCATTCATTCATTTAGTAAGTATTTAGGGAACATTTCTCTATGTGCCAGGCACTGTTTCAGGCATTGGACTTCAGAAAACACAGTCCCGGCTCACACAGCACTTACGTTCTGGGGTGAGAGGCACAGTAACTAGTGCCAGGGCGTGCTGAGATCTCGAGGAAGAAGGAAGCTGTCAGGGCTGCAGCGATGGGGGTGGCTGCTGTTTGAGGTGGGCAGTCAGGAAAAACCTCTCTGTGAGGACAGGGTAGGTCAGCAAAGCATGCCAGACTCAGAGAGGAGAAGGAGGTTGCACAGTTTGGGAAGAGTGGGGAGGCCCAAGTTGTAGGGTAAGGAAGGGGGAGAATGGAAGGCAACAGAAGGGAGAAGCACCGAGCCGGACCAGAAGTTTGGGGTTTTCTGTGAGTGTGATGAGAAGCCACCGAGGATCTCACTGAGGGTGAGGCAGAATTCATACTGCATTTTCACAAGGTTGCTCTGGCTGCTGGGGGTGGGGAGCAAAAGCTGAAACCAGAAGCTTGGAGGGCTTTTCAATAACTAGGGAGGGTGGCAGTTTGGGCACATGGTGAGAAGCAGTTAGATTCTGAAGGCACCTTAACATAAGCCCACAGGAGTTGCTGACACATAGGATGAGAAATAAACTGGACCCCAAGGTTTCTGACCATGAGGATGGTGGGGCTTTCACTTAGGGAGGAGGAGGGAGGGAGCAAGCTGAAGGGGTTGTCAGGAGTCTGGATCTGCACGTCTCAAGGTGGAGGTGCCTGGCAGAGCTGGGGAGGAGAGTGGGCCAAGTGGGTCAAGTTCAGGTGAGAGGAGAGGGCTGAAGACACATATTTGGGACCCAATGAGTCTCCCCAGGGAGCAAGCCATAGGAGAAGCGAAGGATTCTGTAGCCTGAGCCCTGAAACATACAAACACTTCAGAGGTCATGAAAGGTGCATATCACACCTTAACCTGCTTGAAGCCTTCCAGTGGCCTCCCAGCTGCAGCTTCTAGGTCCTGGGTAACCTCCCTGCAGGCCTCTCTGCCCTCACCTCCCCACACTCTCCTTCAGTCACTGTGGGCCAGCCTTGGGGGCCTCTTTCAGCTTCTTAAACTTGCCAGACCAGAGACTCTTCCCAACCTCTGGGCCCTTGCACGTGCTATTCCCTTTGCCCAAAAAGCTCTCCTCTCACCTTCCCCTGACGTTTTCTGGTCTCATCTTAAAGGCTGCTCTCTCAGATAGGCCTTTCCTGACCCCCATTCTAACGTAGTCAGACATGCGCACACGCTCACACACACCGTTATTCTCTCATGGGACTTGTTCTTGTCCTTCAGAGCACTTTGTTACACGCTATAATTATCTACGTAGGAGTGTGTTGATTTGAGAAGTGTCTGTCCCACTTGACCAAAGCTCCATGGGACAAGGAACATTTGCTGCTTTTTCCCACTGTGTATGGGGAAATACTGTTGAATGATGGACTGAGGAACAGAAACAAACACTAACTGATTGTGTACCATATTCTCAATACTGCACCAGACTTAAGCATCCTCAGCTATGATAGACATCATCACTACCAAGCAGTGGTTCCAGTTCTCCCCTCCTGGGGAGATACGATTACATATCTTCATCCCTTTGAAGTTAGATGTGGCTGTAAGACTTCCTTTGACCAGTGAAATATGAGTAGAAAGGATAGTTTCAAGCTCAGGTAGAAGCATGTAAGAGCTGATGTGCAATTCTCCATGTCTCTTGCCCTGCCAAGAAAGCCTTGCGTGGAGGCAATGGCATCAGAGAACAGAAGCACCTGCATCATCCGTGGTACCTGAGTAACTACCCCTCCCCTGACCCACCTGAATACATAGTGTGAGCCAAGAAAAAGATCCTTTGTGTTTTCAATCCACTGAGGATTTGTAAACATTTGTTGCACAGCATTACGTAGCCCAGCTGACTAATGCAGTGAGCTCATTTAATTCTTCTGACAACCCATGACGTGCTCTCCATACCCACTGCTCAGAATCCAACCAGCACATACTGAGTTCCTGCTGGAAGTAGGCACTGACCACACAAAAAAGAATAAGACATAATCCCCAAGAAGCTTATGGTCTAGGATGCAGAAATGGCCAAGAAAGCACAATAAAGGGTAGAGTCATGGAGACGTGGCAGAAGGATGAGCTCTAGAAGAAGGAATGCCAAAGTAGCATCTTTTAAAAGACTTACTATTATTAGAGTCAGGATTTTGTTTTGTTGCCCAGGCTGGCCTTGAACTCCTGTCCTCATGTGGTCTTCCCACCTTGTCCTCCTGAGTAGATGGCATTACAGTTGTGCTCCCTGTGTCTGGCCCAAGTAGAATCTTGACCTGATGATATCTGTGTTCAGGGGTAGGTGGGGCTGGAAGTGGCAGAAGGGATGGCACCCGTAGCACAGGATCAGCGCCAGCACAGCTCACTCAGGGGGAGAATTGGTGGCATTAGCTCATCAGTACATGCATTAGCTCAAGAATATGCTAAGCTCCTATCACAGAGGCTCGAAAATATAATGGTTAAGCAAGTTAGAAGTTGATTTCTCCCACACATTATAGTCCAGAGCTAGATCCTTCTAAGCTACAGTGTAGTTTTACCATCCCTTAAACTTGGCTTCACTCTCTAAGTTCGAGGTGGCTACTCCAGCTCCTGCAATCACATCTGCATTCCACCAGAGGGAAGGGGAGAGGGTTGAAGGGAGTGCATGCCCATTCCCTTTAAAGATATAACCTAGAAACACAGGCCCTGACTCTCTCCTTCCAGCAGCTCCACCATCCAGTCATCTAAGCCACCATTACCCTTCCAGCCACTTAGTTACCCTCCATGTCCAGCCAAGTCCCTCTTACCCAGGTCCTCATCTCTCACCAGGCCCATGGCACTAGTCTCCTAACAGGTCTCCTAGGCTCCGCACCAGGCCTTTCCAATCTGTCATCCACAAAGTGACTGTCCCAATTTACAGCTCTGACCAGGTCCCTCCCTTCTTAGACTGAAGTCCAAGCCACTGGGTATAGCCTACAAGCTCCCTCTCCTCGCCCTCGCCCTCCTCTCCAGTTTCCCCTCTCACCCTGGAGTGCTCATTGTCATCTTCCCATTATCTGTACTTGGCTCCTCTTCCCAAATGTTTTATCACCTCATCATTTGCTCATCCCTGAAATACACTTCCCTCTGTCCACCTGACAGATCCCACAGCCTTTAGGGATCAGCTCAGGTGTCACTCCTTCAGGAAGCGGGTGCAGGGACCCTCCTCTGAGTTCCTGGTGTGTGGAGCTACTCTCCACTTCCCCGCAGTTCATAATTAGTTCTTCATCCGGTTGCTCCATGTCTCTAGGAACTAGCCATAGACCTGGTAGACAATAGTCTTTGAAAAACAATTGACTGGAGGAATGAATGATGGAGGCAGAAGCAACGGGAGAGTCTCAGAGAGGCAGTGTGGAGGGGAGGCTCAGAACGAGGGCTGGAGCCTGACTACCTGGGTTCAAACCCCAGCTCCACCACTTCCTGCCTGTTTGTGTACAAACAAATTATTTAACCTCTTTGAGCCTCTTTGTCCCTATCTATAAAATGGGAACAAAGTACTTCCCTCATATAGTTGTAAGGATTAAACAATTCAATGCACATAAAACTTAGAATGCCTAGCACTGAGTTAGCCCTTCTTGTCACTAGGCTGAGGGCAGTGAGAAAGTTCAGTTGCAATTGAGCAGGGGAATGTGTCATAGAAAAATAGGAGGATACTTCACTTCCAGCCGAAATGAAGTAGCAGCGATGTTTAAGTCAGTTTGGGCTGCTGCAAAAAATTACCACAGCCTGGGTGGCTTATAAACAGCAGGAATTTATCTCTCACAGTTCTGGAGGCTAAAAATTGAGACAGGATGGTGGCATGGTTGTCTGGTGATGTACCTTTCCTGGTTGCAGAAAGTCACTGCTTGTATCCTCTCGTGATGGAGAGCAGAATGAGAAGTGAGATCTCTCCAGACTCTCAGAACTAATTTCATTCCTGAGGGCTCTGGCCTCATGACCTCATCTCATCCTAATTACCTCCCAAAGGACTCACCTTCTAATACCATCTCATTAGGGGCTGAGGTTTTAACATGTGAATTTCGGGGGACATAAAGATTCAGTCCCTAACAAGAGACTAGACTTACCTTCTTGTCTAAAACAACTACAAAAAAATAAATAAAGTACATGAAACCATGGTTGTCAAGACAGTGGACATTAAGCAACAAATGACAATAATCCCTAAGAGATGGGCAACAAATGAGGTGAGTCTCCCATCACCCCATTCAGAGAGAGTTCCCAGGCCATGGCACAGGGAGAGGGGACCCCACAGAGGAAACTGAGCTAGAGTCCAAGGTGGCTAGAGTTCACGGGTCAGAGTCCAGGGAGGAGAGAACCACAGGGACCTTGCACTACCTGAGTGTCATTAGAAGGAACAGTCACCAGGGCTCAGACATGGTCTTCCAGTCAGAGTGGAAAACCTTGTGATTTACAGGGCATAGGTTGGAGAACACACAGAGGTTTTGCATCACAGTGGGGCAAAATTAGCCTGGACTAAAGTAGGGCAAAATTAGCCCTGGACTAAATGCTGCTCTGATCCTAACAAAGCTTAAGAGCAATACCTGAAAAGATCAAACCATTTCCAAGTAACTTAACCACAATCCAAACAAAGCTCAAGAATATTTCTCGGTATACAAAACAAAACAAAACAAACAAACAAACAAACAAAAAAACACCATCCAATGAAGTAAAATTCATCAAATAAAAAATTATTTAGTATACAAAGAAGGAGGAAAACATGACGGATAACAAGAAGGAAAACCAATCAATTGACATGACAGCTGCAAGGAGTCCTCCTCAAGGGACCCAACAGCAAGCCCCTGGGTATGTGCTTTGAGCACAGAAGAAATCTACAGTGTAGCCTGAAAGCCTGGTTGAAGAGGGACAATTTCATCTGCCCTGAAACAGCAGTGATGGAGCTTCCACACTCCTAATAAATTCAGAGGCTTGGTTATCCTGAATGGGCCCAAACCAATAGCAGTTTCTGGTCTTTGTGGGTCATGGAGAGCAGCACAGTGCTGTGGCGGACCACAGGGATCTCCTGCCCGAGGGAGCTGCTAGAGCCCACTGACAGGTGCTGCAGCTGGACCTCGAGAATCTGAAAGTGGAAATGGGCAAGATAACTGAGATTTCAGAGGAACATTTGGAGGCTAGAGCATGAGCTCCATGAGGGCACAAACACTGCCATAATAACTGCTCAATCCCCTCTGTCTGAAGCTTACTTGCGAAAGAAAGAAAGAAAGAAAGAGAGAGAGAGAGAGAGAGAGAGAAAGAGAGAAAGAGAGAAAGAGAGAAAGAGAGAAAGAGAGAAAGAAAGAAAGAAAGAAAGAAAGAAAGAAAGAAAGAAAGAAAGAAAGAAAGAAAGAAAGAAAGAAAGAGAAAAGACCAATCAATTGAAACCAACCCAGAATGGCACAGCT
>CAUYON010003386.1:0-12245 GCA_963573935.1 Arctocebus calabarensis
CCCGCTGTGCAGCTTGGAGAAGACACAATACTCTCCAAATCCACCGTTACCGCTAATATAAGTAATGTTTGTAAAATTCATAACCTAATAGACAATTAAGGACAGTCATATCTGCTTAAAGGTTTTATTTGTCTTTTAAACCAGTCTGAAGATTGTCTCATGAATGCTTTGTCAAATTATGAAGTGCAATAATGTTTGAAGACAGTATGTGATGGTGTATCTTGTTTCTAATAAGATAAACATTTTTTGTCATTGCTTTATCTAATTAGGGAGTTAAATGTCAGTGTTTAAAACATGATGTATGGTATAATAGGTGTAAAATAAATTTCTTGGAAAGAGAAGTGCTGAAACTACCCTCTAGATTTGTTTGGTGCATGTGGTGAAACCTACAGCTTGACTGGGGTGATGGCAATGCTCTGATGGTTTACTTTCAGGTGGCCTGAGTCTGACAAACAAATTCTTTAAATCTGGTTTTGTTTGGAAATTTGTGTGACTGTTGTTTCTCCAAAAGTTCCCAAAATGTCACCATTTTTCAAAACTGAATAAACTTGCTTCAAGAGGCTTTTCTTAGCAAATGAGACATAGGTTGGTTAACCTGAACAAAATTGCCTCAATCTCCACTGTACCATTTAAGTTAACATAGGAGACAAAAGTTGTTCCTGATTCAATTTCACAGCTCCCTGAATTCTATACATAGTAGTAGTGATATTTGAACTATATTTTGAAACTGATAGAATTGAATGTTAAGCAAATAAGAATTACTAACCTTAAGTTTGTAAGCTAGTAATCAGAGCTATGGTGGGAAGCTACTAAGCTAGTGGCCGTTAAAAAAATACTTTTCTTCAAGGGTGAAGTTAGAAAATTGAACTTGTTTTTAAGCAAGATATTGAGAAACCCGTGACGTTTATTTGTGACCATTATGAATCCCCCCAGCCATATTACGGGTAAAGATATAGTTGGCTGCTTAAAAGTATCTTCCTCTGTGCAATGAGTGTGATAAATCATCTTGAATCCGTTCTTTATGGCTCCAGGGGAGAGTCATAGTTGATATTCATATAAGTTAATGGTCTCTGATCTAACCTTACACATCTACAGTTATTGTTCTCGTCCCTGCTCAAATCACACTAAATACCCATAGCATTTAGCAAAATTAGGCCTTGTATGCACACCTTCCTTTTCAACATCCTACCACATTGTGTTGCATTCATGTTTCACATCTTCTAGTAGACTAGGGTAATGTTCCCCAGGGTATTTGAGTGTGAAGGAAATACAAGAGAGGAATTTCTCCATTTTGTCCATATTATCAGTTTGCTGATTTAGTAGTTTGATTTCAAAATTCAATTAGTTTTTCTGAGCCAATTTTTCACCTATTTTTTTAGGGGTTTCAAAAGGCTCAGTTAATTGATTTCCAGAAAATATTCATAGCAGGCTCATACAACATTTTTTTTTAATCTTTTTTTTTTATTTTTTGTTAAATCATAATTTTCTACATTGATGCATTTATGGTGTTCAGGTACTGTTTTGATATCATATGACTTCTTAAGACTTAACACCTAAATAGCTTTCTACTCAAAAAATCTCATACTATACATTCCATACATTTTGATTTTGTGTAGAGGTTGTTCAACTAAAGGAATAAATGTCTATTAAAATAAAAAAAGTAAAAAGTAAATTAAATAATTCGGAGGAGTACCGGCCCCCCAACCAAAGCAAGTGACATGGCCTCAGGTGCTTCCCGAGGAACGTTTCCCTAATGTGGAAAAAACTTCTTTATCTGTGGACATGTTCACAGGAGGAAGTAACCAGAGGTCTTCGCAGGGTGAAGCTGAGGGTTGGGCACTTGCAGAGGTTACCTGAAGAGGTACTCTGTCCTTTTCCCTTTTTATAATCTGGCCATAATTCAAGCTTCGGGGAACTTATCAGACAGAACAGACAGCCAGACACCATTGTGGTTTAGCTTGCAGCATAATTTTGAGAAAGTATGTTTAATTTAGATTAACATATATGCATCCAGCAGCATCTGTAGTGAATAAAGAACTTTCATGGTAATTTCTGCTGTTTCATCATTGTTCGTTCCTTTTTCTATTTCTATACTTTTATCTGATCAATGTGTATGAAAACACCCCATAAATGTGGGTTGTCACTATGTGACTGAGGGAGCACCAGTCTCCCTTTCATCAATAATTCTGTGTGCAATACTTTCCTCTGTGTCCCTGATCAGTTAAGTTCTGTGGTCAACTACAATAATTAGTTCCCTTTCATAATCAGATCTTTAAACACATTGTAAGGGTCAACATCCTCACCCTTCTCTAGCTTAGGTCTGCTGGAGGCAGGGAGGAAAAGGGAGGCGATCACTTGCTTTAGTGCACCATTCCAACTTCAATTCCTTCTCTCCCTAAATTGCCAATGGAAGGAAAGAAGGAAAGATCTTACTTCACCAGGATTCCTGTGAACCAGTGTCTGTTGTCTGGCCCTGCCAAGTGTTTAAACCTGAGTCTGTCTTTGTTGCTGTGGTTTCTTTGGAAATCTTTCTTCTTTCCCTGAGAGAGAGAAAGACAGAGAGATAGACAGACAGATAGACAGGCAGCAGGACATACAGAGGCAGAGAACAAACAGTAACCCAGTCAGGACCTAAAAATAAGACTTATATCAACCCCAAGTCAGCAAGTGAGTATTTTCATGTTTCTACACAGGACTTTCTGAGCAAGTTTTACTGATATCTGGGTTAAAGAACAATATTTTAAAGTTAAATTATGACTATGTCTGAATAGATAATAAAAGACCTATGGAAATCTTCCTGGAGGTATGTGTTTACATTTCAAAGGGGGCAAAATCTTGGACCAAGAAAACATCCTGGGAGTTGTAAATCAGTAGATGCTTCTCTTATCTTCCCTTGGAGACATTTATTTATATTCCAGGTGTTTACTCTTCCCAAAGAAACTTGGTATATACTAAGGAGCCAAGGTTTGTCTCTCTTTCTTAGAAGGGGAAGAAGAAAAACTGTCGCTCTCATACAAACTCTCTAATTTGTGTACTAATTTGGAGGGGCTTCCCCTCCTGAAGTACAGCCCCCTTCACATATAACCTATTGGGATCTCATCATATAACCCCAGGGGGGTGGAGCTAGGGAACCATGAGTCATGTTGGTTAGGGTAGAAAAGCTCAGTAGACAACCTATGTGGGGTGGGCAAAGATTAAGGTATAAAAGTATAGTCTTTATTTGATCTTAGAAGGAGAGAAGAGAGACAATAAAGGAGAGAAAAATCAAGAAAGGTAGAGAGGTGATGAGGCATCCCAAAGAAATAAAGAACACCCATGGTTAAGGTGAAGCAGTTGCTGAATTTGAGGGGGAAAAAAAAAAAAAAAAGGTAATTGCAGCTAATTTCACAGGGGATTGTGAAAACTAATCCACCAGCTTTTACTATGGCAAGATTGAATACAGAGCCCATTGCTCACCCAAGGCACTCAGGAACTAAAGGAACAAATTCTGAAAGACACATAGCTGCTGAAATGTGAAGGGAGAGAATTTACATTTCCTTTTGGTCTGCCAGGTACCATGGTGGTTTGTAAAAACAGAAATCCACAGAGTGGGGAGAGTGATTTTTTATTTTTTAGGGGTAGGAGTAGGGATAGAGGTAGGGTTAGGGTTAGGGATGGGGATAGAAGTTGAGTGGACAGGCTTTCAGGTAACAGAAAGAGCAGGAAGAGAGACTGGTTTAGTCCTTACTGAAACACTATGAGTTAATAATTTCTCTATCATTTCACTACAAGAAAAATCATTTTTACAATGTTAATTAGAATAAGTTTGATCTCTGCCCTGGAAACCTCCTGTTTGCATTCAAGATGACATGAATAAATACTGTATAGGTATATTACAAACCTATTGGCCATAGAAAAAGGATTGTGATTGTTTATTCAATGGAGAATATGGACTCAATTGCTAAAAAGACCAATGTGACACTAAACTTTGTTGATAGACATCTAGTGTTCCATGTGGATATATCAAGGGAAATAGGTATATCCCAGTACTCAGCCCTCATCTAACATGATCATTTCTGAGTATAAGATTTACCAAGAAAACTGAGAAACTACAATGTCTCTCCTCTAAAAGAGGTAGCCAGATAAATGATGGGCTTCGACACTATCTCATGTGAGCAAAGATAGGGTATTTATTGTGAAGCATTATCACATGCATGCAGGAAAACATTCACTTTCTTTTGATTGTGTGAAACAAATGGACAGATTTTAGCTTTCATGTAAAGACTTTTTCTAACAAAGATATTCAGCAATGCAATGAGATGTATTGAAAAGTAGAGAGTTCCCTTGTTATTATATGTGTTCAGGGGACAGCCTGGATGGCCATCTGTTGGAGAGGTTGCAGAGAAAATCTGTTATCTAGGTGGGATATTAGTCAAATTGACCTCTCCAGACCCTGGCAACTCTATATCTACCCAGAGGTTAACTGGTCTTCATTTGAATATTCTCTGAGTTGTTTTAACTTTCAGAGTTCAAGTTAAGGCTCTCAAATACTTTATAACTACTGGTAAATTACTTAATCCCGTCTGTAAACTCAGGATACAAATACTTCCTCCATTGGGGTTTATAATGGTGAATACATAAAATCATAAAATAGTACCTGTAATCATGAACTATGTAAAGCACTCAGAAGAAAACCTAGCAAGCATTCAGTACATGATAACTATTACTGTAATAGAGGGAAGCAGTCTGAAAATGGGTAAAAAAAAGTTTTCTGTTTCTTGTTTTTTTTTTTTGCAGTTTTTGGCCAGGGGTGGGTTTGAATCTGCCACCTCCTGTTTATGGGGCCGGCACCCTACTCCTTGAGCCACAGGCACCACCCCACACTTTCCATCTCCTAAAATCCTCCCTCACACTCTTCAAGAACTGAAGCCTGTTTCCCCTTCTTCTTGGGTTACAATTGAGTTACAGCTTTCATATGAAAACTGTTTCATAGTAGGGCTGAATACATTTTACAAAGGTACATGTGAAATTTACTAAGTGTAGAATATAAATGTCTTAACACAATAACTAAGAAAATGTGATGAAGACTATGTTAATCAGTTTGATGAAAATATTTCAAATTGTATATAAAACCAGCAATCACTCCATGATTGCATGAATGTACACAGTTATGATTTAATAATGATAATAATAATAATAAACTAAAGCCTGCATCCCTACCTAAGACCCAAAATAAGAAAGAGTAGGAACTATCTTTTTATAGATTTCTAGCTTGAGGTGGCAGGACCCCTCAGCTTAGGAGAATGTCCAGGGGATGAATACCCCTCTACTGGCCCTCCTCAACAGATAACAACATATTTTCTCTAAGCTTCAACTTTTAACCTAGCAGAAGAAAAGCATGTTTTCATTTTAGTTTTTAACTTCACAGCTGCATTTCAAAGCAGTCACATACATTTGTGAACTAATCTTGTAGATATATAGTGTAGTCACATTGACAAACTAATCAAAGACACAATTCCATTCACAGTAGATTCAAAGAAAATGAAATACCTAGAAATATACCTAACAAAAGAACTGAAAGAACTCTACAAAGAGAGAAAATAAATAGCAGAAGACATTAAACAATAGAAGAGCATACCATGCTCCTGGCTGGGAAGACATAACATCATTAAAATCTCTATACTTCCCAAAGCAATCTACAGATTCAATGCAATCCCATTAAAATACCAACATCATACTTTAAAGATTTTGACTTTTAAGCAAAAGAAAAAGCCAAAAATGGAGGGAGAGAAGAGGAAAGAAAACAGGATGACAGGAAAGGTAGGAAGTATGGGAAGTACTTAGATTGAGATAATTTCAAAAACACTCATTTTAAAGTTCATCAGACTTGTTTCATCTGGAAAGAATTCACGTTTGACTATTCTGTTGTTTATCTTTGTTAACATAAGGCTTCCTCTTTGTTTTGGCATTTTGGTTTAGAAGTTCATTTTCAGTGAAAGGTTATTGTTTTTTCTGTACATCTGTCCCTCTTCATTCCCTGTATCATAACTTTCACAGCTGAGAACTAAGTCTCAGCAAGGCATTTTGAGGTATTGGAATCCTATAGGCCCAGCCAGCAGGTTCAGTTTCTGTTGTAAAACTATTTCTGTTTCTTCCTGTCTCCCTATCCCTGCAGTTGTCTCAAAGCCCTAGGACCTCAGTGGTAAGCAGCAACAGTTGTGTTTTGTTCTGTTCTACAGTCCCCTACTCCTCTATATGCCAAGAACATGGACATGGACCTCAGGCTTTGGAGCTCAGCAGTGAACCTGACCTCACTGTCAGTTCACCCATGGCTTTGTTCCTATTCACCTTTTTGTATTTGTTTGGAGGGGTTTATTTTTACTTTTACTAAATGCTGTGCGTTTGGAGAAAGGGAAAGCCAAAGAGTCATCTTAACTGGAAGACTGTTGCACAGCCATTTTTCTGTGATATTAATCTGTTTACTGCTACCTCTTTTCAAAAAGATGTTTATTGTTCACTTGTAAAAGATGCTGAAAGTCATCTACTGAACTGAAGTCAATAAGGCCTGAGAAAGCAGAGGAGGCACACCAATTGGAAATGTCACATCAATATATAAATGGGTACAACTCCACAAACCACCGAGCATGTACACTCTTTGTGTAGCATGTATAGGAAGAGTATGCACGTTTTCCAAGTGGAAGGCCTAGTCAGAAGAGAGGGAAGTAAGCAGGAATAGAAGGGAGCTCGGCTGAAATCATCAAAGTCTTCAGGGTTGAAACAGAATTGTAGAATTTGACTATGTGTTTTCCATCTGTGAGCAGAATCACTATAAACAGTTTATTTCAATTTAACTCTATTCACAAATGTTTACTGTGGTAGGTGCTAGAGACACATAGCTGAGTAAAATAATCTCTGATTCAAGGAATTCACAGTTGAGGACTGCAGGGAGAGACATAAACATGAAGGATGAATTCTATTGGGTTCTACACGCATCCTTACCGGGATACGGCAGTGGGGCAACAATTAACTGAATTGGGTGGCTGTCAGGGAAAAAATACAAAGACAATGTGATATCTGCGTTGGGGTGATGCGGCAAGCAGGCTCACAGCTGGCAGGGGAACGCTAATCCCCCGGCAGGGACCAGCTGGGGCTGCGTTTCTACCGCGCACAGGAGACCCACGCCCTCTGCTGATGGAAGATGCGGGCTCAGGCACTGGTGAGGTTCCGTAGTTACCGGCCCCGGCCGCAAGGGGCACTGTGGCCTCGTCCCGTCAAGGCCATTTGCATGTCCGGCCCAGGGCCCAGCGCGGCATTACCGGGCCGGCTTGTCTTCAGCGCATAAAGTGCCCGCAACCGGGGCGCCTGGATCCTCTGTCGGCGCCATTTTCAAACCACTCTATCTCCGGATCCCGGTGGCTGGGGAGAAGGAACCATCGAGGAAATCGCCTCCAGAGGGTTATGCGGCTGAAGAAGGAGGGAGCAGCCGGAGCTGGTGGTGAGTCCCGATGCTGGGGGGAGGGCCGGGCAGCGGCGGCGCCATTCCCTGCGTCTTCCGTACGGTCCCCCCGGGCCTGACCGGCTCGAGCGCAGCCAGACCCCGCGAGGCCCCGGGAGGACGAGGAACCGACCAGGCGGGGCGGGGACTCCCACCAGCCCGGCTGCCCACACCCCCGCCCGCAGCTCCGATGGGAAAGTTGCAAACCCCAAATTAGCTGGAACAGCGTGAGCTGTGCAGACCAGCCTGCTGGGGACTGATGGATTCGTTTGAAAGTGAAAACGCCCTCTCAGTGTAAGAATGATCCTTCTCTTTGTAACAGAAATTCCCCCAAGAGCAGAAAGACAGCCAGTCTTTGCCCAGGAACTTTGCAAACAGCCCCTCTGCCTTCCAGGCTCCGCTATTCTACTTCAAATGCGGAAAGGTTCAGACACACCCCCTGTGAACGGGTTTCTTTGTTGTTTGGGGGATTTGTTTGCTTTTTAAAAACCCTTGTGATTGGAAACATAGACTTACAGGGTGTTTTTGTAAAAATAAGATGTAGTGGTTTTCAGACTCTCCAGAGTTATGTAAATTCCTGACGTGTCTGTGGTGGGATCCCCAAACTTAACCTTTTATGTTGTTTTGCTAGCAATTTAGAGTATAGCCACAATGTTTGCAAAGAGGGTATGGGGGAAGGCAAGGGTCCCTGAGTGGGGAAAGCTGAATCCATGTTTTTGTCCATAGAAGGATTTAAATCTGTCCCAACTATTGAGACCCTCGCCGTGATTTATTGACTAATATTTATTCTCAGCTCTCCCTCCCCAAAACAGGATGTAAGAAGGTATTTTTTTCTAGGTAACAAGACTTGGTAGCAGATAAAAAGGAGAACTATTTGTTGCAGGCTCTGCTAGTAATACACCTGGGTTTGTTGGGGGTATTTTTGATGTCTTCAGGAGTGTCCCTAAAACTCCCTGTGTCAATTAGGTCCCCTTTGTGGAAGAAACCTAGAACTGTGTGGGGAAACTACTCAGAGAATAGGTTACTAAGAGCAGAGAGTAAGATTTGTAGAAATGAGTAACCAAGAAGGCATTTTAATTTAGACAAGATTTGGTAATTTCAGGCCACCTGGTACAGAAACCAGAGTGCTGACCTCCAGTGGCTGCACACTTGCTCTGTGTTCATGTAGTTTGGGAACAGTTACTTTCTTGAGACATGCTTTCCTCTTCTTTAAATAGGAATATCATTGACCTTTTCTTCCTCTTAGGGGAGTTGTGAAGATCAAATTCTTATGTGTATTGACATGCATGCATTGTATGTTATATAAATTTTAAAAAACAATGGAGATGTAAGTGTTTATTTCATTAGTGAAGAAATATGACTACATTTTTAAGGCAAAAGTCAGAAAAGAGCAAAGTTCTAAAGAAATGGTCTTTAAATGATTCCATTTTAGGGCAGACACTTATATGGTAAAAATGCATAAATCTTAAGCATAACTATTTGAAAAGTGTTCTTAAATGTGTACATATATATCTGTGTAACCAGTATTGCCAATCAGCATAATATTTTCATCACCCTAGAAAATTGTCTCTTTACCCTTCCAGCCAGTCTCCACCATATCCACCACCCCTCTGCCATCACCCAGGGCTACTGCAGTTCTAATTTCTGTCTCCATGATTTAATTTTGCCTGGTCTTGAACTCTCTGTAAATGGAATTATGTGTGGCTGGCTTTTTTTGCTCAAATGATGTTTTTGAGATTCATCCATGTTATTGATATGTATCAGTTTCTTCCCTTTAACCCTTTCTTTTTATATGTTGTGAAATGTTACAGTTTATCACTTTTGTTATTGATGGATTGTTTGCTCTTTCACGTTATGCATAAAACTACTGTGAGCATTCTAGCAGAGTCTTTCTGTAGATGTTTATTTTCATTTCCTTGCAAAATGACTAGGAATAGATTTACTCAGATATGGAGTAGAAGTATTTATAAGAAATTGCCAGACTTCTTCCAAAGAGATTTTTGAAGGTTGCTGTTGCTCCACGCCTTTACAGACATCTGGTATTGATCCTTTTAATTTTAGCTATTTCAATGTGGAAAAAGATGCACCTCATCGTGGTTTTAATTTGTATTTCTCTGATAACTAATGTTGAGCATATTTTCATATGATTATTCCCATTCAGATGTCTTTTGTGAAGTCTCTCACGTCGTTGGCACAATTGCATTTTAGTTTTTCTAATTACTGAGTGGTTAGAGTTCCTTTTATAGGTTTGGCGCCTGTAGCTCAAGCAGCTAAGGCGCCAGCCACATATACCGGAGCTGGTGGGTTCAAATCCAACCCAGGCCTGCCAAACAACAATGACAACTGGAACTAAAAAATAGTCGGGCGTTGTGGCGGGTGCCTGTAGTCCCAGCTACTTGGGAGGCTGAGGCAAGAGAATCGCTTAAGCCCAGGAGTTGAAGGTTGCTGTGAGCTGTGATACCACAGCACTCTACCCAGGGCGACAGCTTGAGGCTGTGTCTCAAAAAAAGTTCCTTTTATAGTCCATATAAAAATTCTTTCTCAAATATGGTAAATACTTTCTCACACTCTCTGGTTTGCTTTTTTGTTGTTGTTGCTGTTGTTGTTGTTGTTTGTTTTAGAGAAGGTCTCCCTCTGTTCCCCATGCTAGAGTGTAATGGCATCATCATAGCTCACTGCAATCTCAGAGTTCTGGACATAGGGAATCCTTCTGCCTCTGCCTCCCATTTAGCTGTGACTACAGGAACATGCTACACACCTGGATGATGTTTATTTTTTGTAGAGAAGAGGTGCACTGTGTTGCTCAGACTGGTCTTGAAGTGCTAGCCTCAAGTGATCCTCCTTCCTTGGCCTTTCAAACTGCTAGGATTATAGGCAGGAATATGTATTTCGATGAATTTGATGAAGTCCAATTTATAAAATATTTCTTTTATGTGTTTTGGGCTTTTTTCTTTCTTTCTTTCTTTTTTTTTTTTTTGCAGTTTTTGGCTGGGGCCAGGTTTAAACCTACCACCTCTGGTATATGGGGCAGGTGCCCTACTACTTGAGCCACGGGTGCTGCCCTATGTTTCGTGCTTTTAAAAGAGGGCTCTGTAAGAATTCTCTGCCTTCCTCAGGCTTTAGAGAATCTTCTGTTTTCTTCTAGAAGCTTTTTTTTTTTTTTTTTTTTAGCTTTTACGTTTAGTTTTATTAAGGGATGCTTATTTTAATTTAGCAGCAGGAATATTATAAGGATTGGATTTAAATCTAAATCTTCCAGAATACTGCCCACCTAAAGAGAAAAAAAAAAACTAATTTTTTCATATTAAACAAATCTTTCTTACTGTGAAACTACAATAATATAATTATATTTCATTCTTTTTTTTGGACTTTAATTTGTAGAAGTGAATAAAACTGATTTTGGAAGATAGGATAACTACAGCTGTGAAAGAAAGTATGCTCATGTTAGAAAAAGGTTAGATCAGCTGGGATACCACCACACTCTGAGTGGTGGTATGCCAGCTGATCCAACTCTCCCAGTGGAGAGTTTACCATTAGTAGACAAACTTTTCAGGTAAAGACAAAAATACGGTTCTCAACCTCTGTATAATCCTTTATCTGCTTACACAGTTTCTGATTGAACTTCATGCTTCAGTAGAGAGAAGAGTATATTTTTGAAAAGTCCTTTAATCATCTGCAGCTCCCCTGTTCTTCCTTGTATCTTACTCCTTTGTCCTCAATGAAGGTTTCCACATTGTATAACTCTAGCATTCACCGCTCATACTGAATTGTTCATAGTAAACATTTCTGAAGTTTTTCTCCTAGTAGGACTACAATTTTTTTTGGGTTTCTGATAAAGGTGACAGACACTTGTCTAAGTTCTGTGTCTGCTTCATAGTCATGCATCATTTAACAAGGGGGATACATTCTGAGAAATGTGTTATCAGGTGAGTTTGTTAAGTGGACATGATGGAGTATACTTACATAAAGTAGATGGTGCCTACTACACATCTAGGTTATGTTGTATAGCCTGTGGCTTCTAGGCTGCAAACCTGTACAGCATGTTACTGTACTGAGTACTGTAGGCAGTATAACACAATAGTAGTTATTTGTGTATGTAAATATAAAAAAGTTATAGTAAAGTACAGCATAAAGAAATGAAAAATGGTGTATCTATATAGGGCACTTACCAGGAGTGGAGCTTACAAGATTGAAAGTTACAGCAGATGAGGCAGTGAGTGGTACGTGAATATGAAAGCCTCAGACATCACTGTACACTTAGGTTCCACTAAATTTTTCTACAACATTTTTTTTTTTTCTTGGAAGCCAGGCATTGTGGCTCAAACCTGTAATCCTACACTCTGGGAGGGCAAGGTGAGTGGATCTCTTGAGGTCAGGAGTTTGAGACCAGCCTGAGAGAGACCCTTTCTCTCAAAATAGCTGGGCATTGTGGCGGGCGTCTGTAGTCCCAGCTACTTGGGAGGCTGAGGCAAGAAGATCACTTGAGCCCAAGAGTTGGAGGTTGCTGTGAACTATGATGCCACAGCGCCCTACCGAGGATGACAGATGAGACTCTGTCTCAAACAAATAAGAAAAGAAAATTTTTTTTCTTCAGTAATAAATTAGCTTACTGTAACTTCTTACTTAATAAACTTTTTAATTTTAGCAGTTTGACTCTTGTGTAATAGCATAAACATCGCTGCACATTTTTTCTCTATATCATTATTCTATAAGCTATTTTCTATATTTTCTTTATATCCTTATTCTACAAGCTTTTTTCTATTTTTTATTT
>CAUYON010003387.1:0-27751 GCA_963573935.1 Arctocebus calabarensis
GACCTCTGAACTCTGCTCGCTTGTTTGTATGGAGGTATGGCGTATACTGCGAGCTGTTCTCTTGGGGGAGGGGACTCCCGTCCGCTTGGTGATGTGCTCTGTACCTTTTATTTGTATCCTTGGGGTCGCAGGTCGCTCCAGAAGTGTTGATGTGTGTTCCTCGACCTTGTCTCTTGGCTCAGCTCCAAACCGTTGGCTTTCTCGCCAAATTTCTGTCCTTTAACTCTCCTTCTGGACAGGAGCGTCTGCAGAAAGCTGGCTACAGACCGCCATCTTGGCTCCTTCCCCTCATTGCTGATTATTTTTCGTAGATTTTCAGATCCTATTGGAAAATAAGTGATTAATCCAGGCTAATTCCCTACATTTACTTATGATAAAAATGAGGAACGAAGTTAAGTAACTTGTTCAAAGTTATAAGTTTACTTACTTGCTTAGCAAGAATAAAACTAGAACACTCTTAGAATGGAATCACCCCTGACAGTATCCCTTAGTTTTGATGAGTTCAAACATGACTCAAAGATCATCTATGTTATAATCCTTCAATATTTCCAATTTAAACATATGCATAATTTTCTATTTTGTTTTCATACACTCAGTTTCACATTTAGAACTCTTCTCAGAATTCCTGACTTTCATTTCATTGTTAATAAGGTAGAGAATTTTAATTACGTAAATATTACTTGCAAAACATTTCGTGAGAAAAATACAAACTGGAAAAAAGGTCATACCTAAAAATTCTGTGCCTTATGGTTGGTGGGGGAAAGCAAACGAATTTCCTATGTCCTCTGGTCATCCTAGAGTGATTCAATGCTGCTGGGAATGAGTAGCCTATTTCAGGTGAAAAGGTACGGGTGTAGGGCAGGGTAGAGAAAGACAAGATGAAAATCAGCTGTATAGGAGAGGCGTTTCAAAGTACAGAGAGTGAGATATTAAGGGTTCAGATGGTGAGAACCTCTGTGGGAATGAAGGAATAGGGAGGGAGAAATCAGAGACTAAGAATTGATCCTATGGATTATAATCCAGCTTTCTTTTACGGTGCTTTAGGAGAAGCAATTAAAATTCAGAAGCATTGGCTTCCATTGCTGATTGGATGTTACAATCAGAAAGTGCATCTTAGCAGGGTACTGGTGAAACTTATTAAAGGTAGAGTATTAATGTCTTTATACAGCAAGGCATTCTTATGCGGAACTAGATTTTTTTTTTTTTTTTTGCACAATGACTATTAGTTTAGTGCCACTGTCCTGGTCCACGTCAAGGAGCCCAGAACTTGAATCCATCATTGCTTTGGCACCTTCTGTGTAAATATCAACATAGTAAAAAGGAAAATCACATTATAGTATTATTGTGAAAGTATTTTCAATCTCAAGGACTCCCTGAAAAGTGGGATCCACCAATCCACTAAATAGGGGTAGTGATCTTACAGAAAAGTTGATCTGTTAATTGAAAGTCATTTACTTATGAGCGTAGATTATGTTATTTCATCAATATTACACAAAATTCAAGTTATTTCTGTAGTAAAGTTTTCTTTGAAAAGTATGTATGAATCAATAGTATTTTCCATCACAATTAAAAAATCTTAATTGCCAATGTTGGGTAAATACTATAAAATTTAGATAAAATAATGGCTCAAGCAAACAGAACTGCTAAAAATGTCCACATTGATTGAAAACTCTAAAAATTATCAATAAAAAACCTAAAAATATTTGAAAAAAACTTACTCTATTTTTTCTTATATGTACTTTAGACTAGGTAATTTGCAAACAACATAAATTTATTGCTGACAATTCCAGAGGCTAGAAAGTCTAAGACCAAGATCCCCAGCAGACTCAGCGTCTGGTGAAGTTTTCCTCTCTGCTTGAAAGGTGGCAGCTTCTCACTGTGTCCTCACATGATAAAGGGACACACAAACTCACACAAAAGGACACGTAAAAAGACACAGAGTTCTTTTGGAGAAGAATACTAATCTCATTCATTCAGGCAAAACCTTCATACCCCAATCTTTCCAAAAGCACTATCTCAATGCCACCACATTAATTTTGAGTGGATACCAATAATTTTGGGGGGGGACATAAACATTCATACTACAGCAGAAAATAAATTTAATTTCCCAACATCAAAAGGATATTTCATAAATTTGGAAAAACTGCTAGGGCCTCCGTATTTTAATTCTAATATTAGACAACATGGTATAATAGGAAAAGCATGACTTCAGTGTCAAGAAAAGAAATATAAACAGGGCGGTGCCTGTGGCTCAAAGGAGTAGGGCCCTGGCCGCATATGCTGGAGGTGGTGGGTTCAAACCCTGCCCCAGCCAAAACAAACAAACAAACAAAAAAACCTGCAAAAATTAACATAGCCTTCACCTCATATGTATACACACACACTTATGTGTATATGCATTTGATTTCTAGTCAGACCCTTGAAGAATTTCAATTCCAGAGAGGCACCTGTGGCTCAAAGGAGTAGATTGCTGGCCCCATATACTGGAGGTGACAGGTTCAAACCCAGCCTGTGGACAAAACTGCAAAAAAAAAAAAAAAAGAAAAAGAATTTCAATTCCAGTTCCCTGATCTGAATACGTCCCTGTTCCCAGCACAAACTCATCTGTGAAAACAGTCCCCAATGTGGTAGCGGTAAGAACAGCCCTCAGGAGGTGACTGAGTCTTTAGGATTAGTGACCTTACAGAAGAGATGCAAAGAAGTTGTTGGTCTGTTTCACCAGGTGAAGACGCAGCATGAGGCGCCTCCATGAAGCAGAGGGTGAACTTCACCTGACAGGGAATCCGCTGGCACCTTGGTCTTGGACTCCCGACCACCCAGAACCATGAGAAATAAATTTCTGTTATTTATAAATTAGCTAGTCTACAGTATTTTATTATATGATGGCAACTTGAAATAAAGACACCAGTCAAATATTTTTAAAACTTGTTATAAAATTTATTATAAAATAGCACTACTTCAACTAGTTTCCCTAACCACCTAATTTTTCTCTCTTAAATTCTTTTATGAACTAATAAAAGTTAGTGAAAGTTTATAATTTTTCTGCCTTGATCTTTCACTTATGATGTCGTAAGTGAAACTTTTGTCATAGCCCAACTAATTTTCTCTGGCAAACAGGTGTCAAATGATTATTCTTTTTTTCTCCTTAGTGAACTTCCCCTTTTCATGTAAATTGATTTGTCATTTTGTGGCTCTTTTGTCAACTGGTTTCGCTGATAGGATGTCCCAGTGAATTCCATTAATGCTCTAAATGACAGTGTGCACTGGTGACGAGTAGGCTCTGGCTTCGGGACTAAGACATGAAATGACAAATAGTTCATTTATGGTATCTGCTCCCATAGAATTGATAGTCTTCAGGCAGAAATAGCCAAGTAACAGGTTAAAAAATATTTTCAAAAATTCCTCGATACGCCTCACTTCTAGAGGTGGACCCTGATTCTCCGGAGTTACACTTAAGTGCTCATTTTTAAGGAATCAAACGAATGGTTTGAGATTCTGTGGAGTAGGTGATACAAGACCCAGAACCTTCATTCTTGCAGTCCCCGGGGATTGCTCAGCCTTCACTTACGTGTGGAGAGAGCCCTGAAGCAACTCTGTGGGGAGATTCATGCTCCAGGCCCCTGTGCCCTGGGCTGTGTGCGGAGGCCGCGTTGGAAGTGGATCTTTGTCCTGGTTTGGCCTTTAGGTGACTACAGCCCAGTTGACCTCGTGACTGAAACCTCTTTAAGGTCTTTCAGTCACATCTCAGTGAAGTTCGTCCCCAATTTCTGATGCACAAAAACTAAAAAATAATTATTGGTGGTTGTTCTATGGCACACATACTTGAATTTTTGTGCTATGCAACAATAGATAATACACTACTAGGAGTAGATGATTTCATTTGGAGAGGTAAGCACCAAACACAATTGGAGTTTAGAAGTGCAGCTTGTAAACCAGTGTGGTAAGGTTTCTGACTACAAGTGACATTTAAGTTGAGATCTGCTGAAGCAGAACAGAAATTATGTAAGATTAGCAATCTAACTAATGTATGCAGCTATGATTTAATAATAAAAAAAAGATTAGCAATCTTTTTCTTTTGGCTCAAGCTCCTGGATGCGCAGCTGATCCTGTTTTTATTTAAAATTTTGATATGATTTACATGATGAATTTTTTGTACTTATTTTGAATTTTATAAATATTTTGTTAAAATATTATTTATCTCAGTTACTTCTTTTTGATACTCTCGTACATTGTAGTTTTAGGACTCATTCGCTTTGTTTTAACCTATTTTATGCAGCAAAATGTGCACATTCAAACATTGGGAGGCAAGAAAAGACACAAAATTTGGAGTATGTTCATAAAGAGTTGTGAATGCATACTTTAAAGGATTGTGCATTGCCAACATCATTCCACTTCCTTAGAGAGGAGATACCTTTATTAACATGTAAAGGAAAGAAATCTCTTATTAAATTGTAGATTTTCTCCATCTAAATTTATGATTTTGCTAAGTCACTTAAGTTTGGCCTCAGTTGGCTCTGCACCTGTGGCTCAACGGGCTAAGGTGCCAGCTACGTACACCTGAGCTGGCGGGTTCGAATCCAGCCTGGCCCCACCAAACAACAATGATGGCTGCAACCAAAAAATGGCCGGGCATTGTGGCGGGCGCCTGTAGTCCCAGCTACTTGGGAGGCAGAGGCAAGAGACTCGCTTGAGTCCAGGAATTGGACGTTGCTGTGAGCTGTGATGCCATGGCACTCTACCCAGGGTGACAGCTTGAGGCTCTGTCTCAAAAAAAAAAAAAAAAAAAAGTTTGGCCTCAGTTTTCTATAAGGTGGGAAACCTAAAGCCCACGTCACAGGTTTATTTAAAAATCAAATAGGATTAAACATAAGACCTCATTAGTGTTAGGTTGGCATTCAAGTAATGATAATTCATTTAGTAACTGTTGGTTTGACCCTTTTGGACATTACACTTGAGTGCTGAGCATGAAATTTTTGTGTTAGAAAATAGTTTGTTTCTTTTGTTTTAAATGAATTTTTTAACCATGGTCTGTGTATTTTTGTCTGCACAGACAATATTATGAAGTCATTTTATAGTTTATTTCTATTTTGATATTTCATGTTTTTTTTGAATAATGACTTGAATAATAGTAATCAGAAGGACTAAAAAAAAATTCCAGTCTACCAAAACTTATCAAAACGACTTCTCTGTTCTCAGTGCCGTTTAACACAGTGCTTAGTACTTTAAAACATCTCATTTTAGGGCAGTGCCTGTGGCTCAGTGAGTAGGACACCAGCTCCATATATCGAAGGTGATGAGCTCAAACTCGGCCCCAGACAAACTGTAACAAAAAAATAGCCGGTCATTGTGATGGGCACCTGTAATCCCAGCTACTTGGGAGGCTGAACTTGTGTGGTGGGCACCTGTAATCCCAGCTACTCGGGATGCCTAAACACAAGAACTGGAGTTTGCTGTGAGCTGTGATGCTACTGCACTCTACCGAGTGCAATGAAGGGAGATTCTGTCTCTAAAAAAAAAAACTCATTTTATTCTCCGAAGAAAGATGCTTTATTACCCCTATTATACAGTTGCGAAAACCGAAGTCCAAAAGTTTAGATAACTGCCCCGAACAAGCAACTGCGAGAACCTGGATGTCCCGACAGGCCCCCTGATTAGACAGACTCCTCCCTATCACTCTGGTCTACTCAAGATTTATGCCTTTTTATTTGACTTAGAAAGCTCTTTTTTTTTTTTTTTTTTCTGTAGAGACAGGGTCTCACTTTATCGCCCTCTGTAGAGTGCAGTAACATCACAGCTCACAGCAACCTCCAGCTCTTCGGCTTAGGTGATTTTCTTGCCTCAGCCTCCCAAGTAACTGGGACCACAGGCCCCTGCCGCAACGCCCGGCTATAGAAAGCTGTTCATCGATTGACAGACACTGACTTCATCTAGAAAAACGCCTGCTTTTGTTTACTTTTAAAGTTAGTTCTTTCACTATCTCCATTTCCCCCTCTAATTTTATGTTCTTTAATGTTTTTAAAAAAATCTTTTAGAAGTGACATTAGCAAAGGCTTTGAACTTTCTAAACATGGCGTTTACTGATTGTTCATTTAACATATTTAGTCACTATCTCAAAGAAATTCATTAGATTTCCTTCTTCAGAGGAGAATAAATCTGTTTTGAAAAAAATAGACAATACAAAACGGCACACTGGCTGTTGAGTGTCTTGTCCCACTATATTCTGTGGGAGTTGTCTGGTCTGTAACATTCTGCTCATTCTTCCTAAAAGTAAATTTAACAATATTTTATTATAACATTCATGAGAATTAAGTACTTTTTATGTTTTATGTTCTAAATTTTTCTTTAATTTTTAATGTTTTGCACCATTTCTACTTTGTTTTAACCTACTTCTATTTATATAAATATATGCTTATATATATTCATATAGATACATCTTTTTTTTAATTCAAATTGAGACAGAGTCTTACTCTGTTGCCCCAGGGTAGAATCCCATGGCATCACTCTAGCTTGCAACAACCTCCTCTAACTCCTCTCCTGGTTTCACGTGATCCTCCTGCCTCAGCCTTCCAACTAGCTGAGACTAAAGCTACTCAACACAAGGCCTGGCTAATTTTTCTATTTTGAGTAGAGACGGGTCTTGCTCTTACTTAGGCTGATCTTGAACTCCTGAGCTCAAGTGATGTTCCTGCCTCAGCCTCCCAGAGCACCAGGATTATAGGAGTGAGCCACCCACCACACCTGACCTATTCAAAAAAATTTAAAAAACGATTTTGCATTCATTTAAAGTTTATGCTTTAACTAGCAAAATGCATTATTTTTTTAATTAAATACTACGTTGAAATCACTTAATGACTTTCCCATTATACTGAAATGCTATGTGAGGAATATATGTTTGGTTTACAATGTTCTATAATTATCCTGGTCTTTGCTCAGCTAGTGACTTAGCTGATGTGCTCGACACATTGTTATCAGAATAATTAATCATAAATATGTGAGCATGCAAAGATCTTGCAAATATTGGCATTTTTCTCATCATCAAAAGTACTCGTTAATGTCATTACTCTAAATATTTTGGGGGATCATTCTTAATAAAATTCATTATTTACTATTACTCATTTTTGTAAATTGCCTTTCTTTACACTTGGATTTAAAAATTCAACACCTCAAAACCCTTCAGAAGTATTCATAACAGGTATGTTCTTTTCTCATTATTGTTTTTAAATTTTAATTGCTACCTGCAAGCAATTTTATTAAATATACTGTTTCAAAGTTTTCTATATTCCAATAAAACTTTTAACTTTCTGTCTATAACTAACTTTCTTACCAGATCCTATCAATTTTTGTTGCAATGCAGTGCTTTCTCCCCAGAGCACTAATGCACTTTTGTGAAGTGGTGGCTAGTATTGTACTTAGCGGAGTAAGGAAAACTGATTAATTGCTTTTAGAATAGTAAATGAACCCTTTTAATTTAATGAATATTTCAACAGAATCAATTCACTTTGTCTCTCTGAAGGCAAAATCCTACTGGGAGAATTTCTTTGGGGTGACCTACAGAGCAAATCGGAACCTCAGTGAGGTTGCGTGTAACCATATGTTTTCTTAAGAATGTAGATTATGTGTATACCTCTGATACATTACTCCTAGCCTAAAAGACATTATGTCAAGAGTTTAGATTTACAAATTATCCTTCAATATTGTGAGTTGTGAGGCCAGGGCAAGGGTTTTCTCTTTCTGAGACCTGTTTATACTAAGTATACTGTTGAAGTTGTATTGCTTAAAAGGCAGGGGAGTAAAATGAATATGTTAAGAGACTAAGAGCACATCCATGTGTGGTAAAGTGAGTGAACTGTATCTTAAATCCTGGGAGCCTGACAACAAACGCAGGCACTTATGTGACATAGCCATCTAGCTCTTTGAACTAGCTTGATTTTATAATCACAGTCTTGGATTAGAAGGCAAAAAGCATGGCAGTTTTTTCCTACTTGTTTAAACATTTCCTTATTTTTGTTTCATTTAGTCTATTGGGTCTAATTTTCCATTTGTTTAAAAATGTAGTAACCAAATTAATTAATTATTAATTGTCTATCTGAACATACCCCCCCCCCCGGTGAAAATAGCCTGCTGATAATAATAATAATAATAATAATAATAATAATAATAATATATATATATATTTTTTTCTTTTTTGAGACGGAGTCTCAAGCTGTTGCCCTGGGTAGAGTGTGTGGCATCACAGCTCCTAGCAACCTCAAATTCTTGGGCTTTAGCAATTTTCTTGCCTCAGCATTCCACGTAGCTGGGATTACAGGCACCCACTATTTTTATTGTTGTTGCAGTTGTCATTGTTGTTTTAGATGGCCCAAGCTGGTTTTGAACTCGCCAGCCTGGGTGTATGTAGCCAGTGCCCTACCCACTGAGCCATGAGTACCGCCTGATAATTATTATTATTATTATTTTGGATTTTCTTGATATCATATTGCTCAGACCCATCAATGTCTATGCCTGCTGATAATTATTAATAAAAATTATTTAATGTAAATAAACTATTGTCATGTTTTTATGAATATATGTACATAAATTATATTTGGGAAATTGTTAAGACATTAAAATATCAACTTCAGAGGCAAGGTCAGTATTCATTAAAAGCAGAAGCATAGTTTGGTCCCTATGACATTTTTGCTAATTTAAGTTTGCTAATTTTTATAGAAACTTCAGACAAAAAAAAAGAAAATAAGAAAATAATGACTAATTCTCACATAAATTGGATTTAATTTTGACCAAAGTACATTAATTAAACATTAATTTTTAATTCAACTTGTTAACATGTTGTTTAGGATATTGCAACTTCACTTATAAGTGAAATATGTTTGTAATTTCCCCTTTATAATAATATATTTTCTCCAATTTTAATATCTGGTGTATCCAGATATTAAAAGTTTTTGAAGTATTTCTTCTTTTTCTATTGTCTATAAGATTTGGCATGATCTGTTTTTTGAAGTTATCTTTTCCTTTTATTTATAAATATTAGTTGTCTATTTTTTGAGACTTTGGAAAAAAATATAAGAAGTTAACTGATGACCCCATACTGAGCCTCAGGGTCAAAGAATTCTACAATAGACATATTCTTATCTGATAATGTGAATGTTACTTTCTTTGCATCATTATTATTATTATTGCTTAACATTTTGATGCAGCAATTGTCTGATTTCTTTTCTGAATGTATTTATCTCTGTTCTTTATAAGGTTTTTGTTTCTAGTCCTTATCTTAAACATTGTTATTGTTAAATTTTAAGCCTTTTTAATTCTGTGAAGGCAAAAAGTGGAAATATAATAAACACATGTATATGTAAAAATCAAAAAAATTAAAAAAAGAAACTTCAGACATGTGACTCATGATTGTTTAATACAAATGTTCTGAGAGTAAAACAAAACAATTTAGAAATGGAAGATAATCAATGTGCACATTCCACCACTTTAAAATATGCCTATTTATATCTATAGTAGGCTAACATACGTTGCAGTTTTTTCATTTACATATTTTATTTTAATATTTGCTTATGATTATTTCTCTCTTTTGGCTGTGTGGTTTGAAAAGAACTCATGCTTCTCTTCTTTAAACCTATAATCCTATAAAGTATTCTAAATATATTTATTAAATTCAAATTAATGGAGATTTACAAAATGTAGTGAAGTACTTAAATTAAGAAGGCCAGCCAACAGGACAGAAAGATGAACAATAAAACATTATGGTGTATTCTCAGCTACTTGTGAAACTCAGGCAGAGGGATGGCTTGAGCCCAGGAATTTGAGGTTGCAGTGAGCTATAAAGATGCCCCTGCACTTCAGCCTAGGTGACACAGTGAGACTCTACCTTAAAAAGAAAGAGAAAAAGAAATCATAATCATCTTGAGAAGTCTCATTTTACACAAGCCAAACTACAAAGATGTGAAAACTACTTCAGAAATATTTCATAAGCTATTTGATTGATTCCTGTATTAGGATAAATAAAATTGTCAGTTTTTAAAGTCTTAATAAATCTTATTTCCTGTGTTTAGATAGTCAAAAATTCGAAACTCAGGTAAATGAGTGTAGAACAGTACTTTCAATTTTTTGACACGGAAACTATATGCAATTTTATAATGGATCACATATAGTAAATAAATAGATAAAAACTAATTTCCTGTGTTGGAAGCTTCTGTGAGGTCCTAGGACTTCTGCTTTGACGTCCTTATCTCACGTTCCCTTCCAAGTAATCTTTGGGAGGTTTTACTGAGTGTCAGTTCAGAACACCAGAGAAAATTTAATGAATGGAAGCAGAAAACATTAAAAGGTTCGGTTAACTGGGTGGCGCCTGTGGCTCATCGAGTAGGGCGCTGGCCCCATATACTGAGTGTGGCAGGTTCAAACCCAGCCTTGGCCAAACTGCAAAACAGAAAAATAGCCGGGCGTTGTGGCGGGCGCCTATGGTCCCAGCTACTTGGGAGGCTGAGGCAAGAGAATAGCCTGGGCCCAAGTGCTGGAGGTTGCTGTGAGCTGTGCAACACCATGGCCCTCTACGAAGGGTGATAGAGTGAGACTCTGTCTCTACAAAAAAAAAAAAAAAAAAGGTTCAGTTAACATTGTTTCCAAAATCAAGTTTATTTTCACTGTAACAATAAAATGTCATCAGGAGTATTTTATTCTTTGCTGACTTGCTTACATTTGATTTAATCTCAAAATCTCTATATATTCTTTAGTGACACTTTTACTCATTTTACGAGAGTCATCATTATCCATGTACTGTTTTAACTTAGACAACTCATATTTTTTCTTTTGAGCAAAATATGAACAGCTTGGAAAAGAAGATTTACGGGAGACATGAATACAGGAATATACTGAAGAAGACTGATGCTCCACATTTAGGCGGCCTGAAGTTTATAGCTGGCCTCATTAAACAGCTGGCCGGAACTAAGCTGAAAGAGTTTTAGTTACTGTAGTGAAAATGTGTTCAAGGTCAATCCTCAAACTGGTTCAGAAGCGTCATTCTGTGTCACCATTTTTCACATTTAATAATGCAAAGAAATCATTAAAAAGTGAATAGCTTTTGCAATGTTGATGTACATCATTATTTACCATAATTGCATCTATTGATAGTATATTAGTTTGCTAGGCTTGCCATAATAAAATATCAGGAAGGATTGCTTTAACAACAGAAGTACTTTTTTTGCCCTTACAGTTCTATAGGCTAAAGTCTACGAGGAAGGTGTCAGCAGCATTAGTTCCTTCTGGGCCGCTAGGGATGTGTCTATTTCAGGCTTTCTTCTCCCCGTCCCTTCAAATCATCTTCCTTCTGTATGTATCTACGTCCAAATTCCCATTTTTGTTGTTTTTTAATAAGGACATTAGGCAGAGGATTAGGGCTCACCTTAATCTCCTCATTTTAACATAATTACATATGTAAAGCCCTATCTCCAATTACAGTAACACTTTCCGATACTGAGAGTTAGAACTTTAACGTATGAGTTTTTGGCATGACACAATTCAGCCCAAAACACATAGTGAATTACTTTTTTCCCCCCAATATTTATTTTTTTATTTAGCTTTATATTTTGCAGAGATAGGATCTCACTATGTTGTCCAGGCTGGTCTCAAGCTTCTGGCTTCAAGTGATCCTCTCAACGTGGTCTCTCAAAGTGCTGGGATTATAGGAATGAGCCACCCTACCTGACCTAGATTCCTAAATTCCATGAATTCACAAATTCCATGCTCTGTCTTTTACATTCTATTGAGGAGCAATGTACATATAATAAACTGCATTCATTTTAAAGGTATACTTTGCTAAGTTTTGACAAATTATAGAGGTATAATTATGTCTCGCTCCATAGACATCCCCATTACAAGATCAAGGTACAGAATGTATTAGCCACTCCCCAAATATCCCTCATATTCCTTTTCCTTTATCTCCCCCAACCTGAACTCCAATCATGCACTGATCTGCTTCTAGGCACTATATCCCATTGTTTCTTTCTATTGTATTTTAAATAAATACAATAGTATACTAGGTCCTTTTTTGTACCTGGATGGTTGCACTTAGATTGTTTTAAGATCCATCTATGCTGCTCTCTGTTTTAGAAGAACATTCCACTATCATTCCGGGCATTGGTCTCCCATTTATTAATTAATGTCTCTAGACACAGTACCATTGTCTTCCTTTTACATTCCTGATATTCATAGTTTTTTCTCTTCTAGGTGTCTCTCAATTTTTGGGTCAGTCTAGCCACAGAGAATCAATTTTATGAATATTTCCAACTAGCCATCTCAGTTTTCATTAAATGTTGAATTGTTTACCTTCTTTCTATTTAACCGATTTATAGTTTTCATTTCTTTTTTTCTTCTTACTTTGGTTCTAAATTGCTCCTTTTCCCCCCCTATACTCCTAAAGTGAAAGCATAAATTTTTGACTTTAGACTTTCCTTTGCTGATAAAAACATATAAAATCATAAATTACCCTCCAAAGGATTGTTTTAAATGTATTCCACAAATTTTGATACCTTCTGGGTTTTTATTACCATTCAAGATACTGCTCACTAGTCTGTGTCTGTTTTTTCGTTTTTTAAAAATCTCAGAACATTGCAGGAGCATACATGTTTTGGCTACATAGTTTGCTTTTGTACATTTTAAGTGAGAGTTTTAAGGGTGCCCTTCACCCAGAAAGTGTGCAGGGTACCTGTTAGGTGTGAGTTTACCCATCCCTTTCTCTTTTCTCTCCGCTGTTGAATTCTGTTGGGTTTTGCTGCCATATGTGCACGTAGGTGGTGATCCACTACTTCCAACTTAGTATTGAGTACACGTGGGGTTTGATTTTCCATTCCTGGAATTCTTTATTTAGGAGAATGGTTTCCAAATCTATTCAGGTTCTTATGAAAAAATACAAGGTCACCATTTGTTTGTGGCTGATAGTATTCCTTGGTATACGTCAACCACAATTCATTAATGTGGTTATTGATATACCCATTCGTAAAGTGATGGGTTTGAGGGTTGTTTCCATGTCTTCATTGTTGTGAAATGTGCTGCTACAGACATTCAAGGGCAAGTGTCTTTTTCATCAAATGTGTCTTCTTTTTCCTTTGTGTAAACACATAGTGGAATTGCTGGATTAAGGGTAGGTATACTTTTAGTTCTTTGAGGTATCTCCAAACTACTTTCCATAGAGGTTGTACTAATTGGCAGTATCACCAAAAATGAAAGAGTGTTTCTTTCTCTATTCATCAGTGCCAGCATCTACTGCTTTAGAACTTTTCGATATACACCGTTCTCACTGGAGGTGGGTGATATTTCAATGTAATTTTGATTCACATTTTTGTGATGGTCACAAAAGTTGAGCATTCTTTTATGTGTTTATTAATCATTACTCCATCTTCGTTTGAAAAGGTGCTGGTCATACTTGTTGCCTATTTCTCAATGGGAATGTTTGATCTTTTATCAAACATCCCAAATGTTCCCAAACATTTATGGCTGACTTGCTTGTCGGCCCTGATGCATGGCATCAAATATTTTGAATTTGGCATACCTGAGCTGCTATATTCCATGTATTAACTCAAAATAAATTATTTTATAACATCTAGTTTGACCACATTTGAGGAGTCAAGATGTTAATTGGCTTTTATTTAGAAATAAGTTTCTATTTCTATATGAAATGTTTCTGTCATTTCCCCATTAAGAACCAAAATGAAGACTGTTATGATGTACTATTGACATCGTATACCCAAAGACATAAGCACTGAAAATATTTATAAACGCTGAGAAGTAAGTGGTGGCCCCGCTGGACGGTATTTTAGAGTAATACTAATTTTTAAATTCCAGTTAAAATGGAAGCATAAACCTACATAGTCATATAGAAAACTCAAAGATCCCTGAGGTGACTTCCATGGACATCTTAATTCAAGTATGTCATTTTGGAAAATGAGTGTTGCCTTGATTTCCTTCTTTCCTTTTTTCTTCCTTTTTTTCCTTTCACTCCTTCTTTCCTGTCTTTCTTTTTCCCTTCTTCCTCCTTCCTTCCTCTCTCTCTTCTTTCTTTCCTAGATGAGATAATAAGATTTTGAAATTGTCCTGTGTTTTCTCAGTGCATTGTCAATTGAATTGGAAATATTTTTAAACAATGCCAGAGCTGTAATTTTTGTACATATATTTTGAATATAAAAATACTCTTTTACACATAGCGTTCTTGTAAAAATCCTATTAGATAGGGTTTTTTTGTTTGTTTGTTTCTTTAGTGGATGAGGAAATAGACAAACAACCTAGTTTGTTGTGCTCCTATCTGTATCAGCGAAACATCTTGTCAGAGGCCAAAGGTTACACTCAGAAGTGCCCAACTTAAAATCTTTTTCTTCTCTTAGGATTAGCTCCTTCCTCCTTCTGATATACTACTAAGAATGGTTACTCTTAATTCAATCACACAACTCTAATCAGTTTTGAACCAAAGTCTCTCATTTCATATCTTCTTTGGCTCAGGCCAATACTGTTAATTTAATGCATTCAGTAATATTTTCAATAAAATATTATCCTATGAAATCTTAAAAAGAAAAGACATTTTGATGGAAAACATATATACTGATATATGCATTTAATATTTGATGAATAGTGAGATCATTACTATTACTTCAACCATCTTTATAGACTCTAAAGTTTGAGGCCATTGTCTACCAATTTTATTTGTTTTTAATCTATCATGATTTCAAAAACTCTTTCCTAGAGATATAATTTTTTTCTTTCTTCCATTTAAATTTTGGAAGCCTTTAAGTTGCATAGGAAAAAAAAAGTGAGAAGATTAACAGCATAAACATTTATCATTTTTAAAGCAAAATCATGTACTGCAAAAGGAACAGAGTGACGTACCAACTTCTACACGCTATGAGATTATCCACTTTTAGAATGATAACCCAAAGTGAATCAGTGCTGTGGATTTGGCTTACATCTGCCTTTTAACCATTAGGAAATACTTGGTTCTCAAAACCACTCCTATTTACTTCATCTTTTCAAATGGGAAAACACTTTTCTCTGAATTGATGACTACTTATTTTTCAGCTAAAGTAAATACAGGTCTATATCTCTTTTCATTTGTGTGAGAAGCTGACACATTCTGTCACAACATAGCTTGAGTAAATGGGAAAGTGACAGCTTCCTGGCAAAATTTTAAAGAGATAAACATCTATTTTTGTTTAAACAGCCACTAAAAAATCAGATAGAAGCTTTCCAGGTTTAAAAGAAAAAGAATGCCTGAGTAGTGCAAATTGGTAAATAAATGCATGCAAGAAAACTTCTGAGGTTTGCCTTTATGACTTCAACCACAGCACAGTATTTTCTGAGATTAAATAATAAATTGTCAAAGAAGAAATTCTGTCCAGATGATGGAATTATAGAAAACAGATTAACAGAAATTTTAAAAATCAGACATTAATACCTTAGACATTTTTCTAAGTTGAAATAGCAAATATTTGCTTTTTTTCCATTGTTGAAGTTTGTTCCAGTTTTAGTCAAATACGTTTACGTATTATATTCTTAAATGTTGTATTACTTGATTTAAGTCTGTCTCTAATAAAATTATTGTTACTTAGACTTTACAGACACTTTTCAAATAACACATTTTAGAAACTTTATGGCTGTTTGCTATTTTTTACTCCTACGCCTAATTTCTTTCATTCAGGCTTATTTATCTTAGAATGAACATAGCTAGAAGGTGCCATCTATGAACCAGGAACACCCCCGCCCACCACCAGACATCTCGTTGTCCAGCATTTTGTTCTTAAACTTCCAGCCTCCAGAATTATAAGAACTAAATGTATGTCATTTGAGCCTCCAGTCTATAGAGCTTTGTAATAGCACCCTGAATAGACAAAGACAAATGTAAAGGTTCTAATGTATCAGTGAAAAGACCAGAGACCAGCAGAATGGACAAAAAACAAACAAACAAACAAAAAACACCTGTGTGCCATGTACGAGAAATTCACTTCATCCAAGCTGTAACAAAGGTTACGAAGTCTCCATCTTTTTTAAGGCCGAATAGTATTCCTTGGTATACATACACTAGTTTATTAATCCATGTGTTGAAGGGCACTTAAGTTGTTTCCACATCTTTGATATTGTACTCATGTATTAATCAGAAAAAAGAAAAAGAAATTCACTTCAAAGCTAATGACATAGGAAGGCTGAAAGCCAAAGACTGGAAAAAGATTATGACTACACTACATGCCAGTAAGGTAGTGAAGCAACAAAATTTGTCACGTGTTTCTGGTGGGATACAGAATGCTACAGTGAGTCTAGAGCACAACTTGCCGGCTTCTTTAGAAACACAAATCTAGGATTTTCATATGACCCAGCAATTTCCCAGACATTTTCCTAGAGAAATGACAACTTACCTCCACACAAAAACCTGCACATGATTGTTATAGAAGTTTATTTACAATAACCCCGAACTAAAACAACCAAAATGCTCCACTGAATGTGAATGAGTAAGCAAACTATGTCACATCCGTACCATCCATAAAAGGAACAAACGATTGATACATATAACAATTGAGGTGGATCTCAGAGGGATAATGCTGAGTGAAAAAACAGCTAATCTCAAAAGGTTATGTATTTTATGATTTCATTCATAAAAATTGTTGAAATTGATGCAGGAAAAGGTGGCCCTACGACCTGCTGCCTTGGCCCTGGCGGTGCTGATGCTGTGGCAGACGGAGGAACCAGCTTGCTGGAAGGGCCAAACACCTGCCAGGGAGACAATGGTGCCTTGCTGTCTCCTTCCCATGTTCTTCTGGTTAGTCCATTTCATGGATGGCCTTACTGCCTCCTTCTGCAGCTCTTCTGGCTAGTCAATTTCATGGATGGCCCTTGGTCTTCTGACTGGCCAATGTCATGTCAGTTTCCAGGGCCTGAGTCTGTCTTCATTTAACAGTTGGCTGTAACTGATGAAGACCCCCACTGTAAGAGTTCTGGCAAAACAACCCCCTGGGACTATATAAACCCCTGAGCAGAGAGCTCAAAAACAGACCTCAGCAGGACCTTGAGAGGGAGCAGGAGAACTTGTTCCCCTCCTGGGTCCTCTCTGCCAGGAGTTTTGGTGGTTGTAATTCTGTTTCTGTAAATAAATCCTGACTTACCACTACTCCTGTGGTCCATGGATTCCTCATCACAGAGACCAGGAACCTGAAACTCCGGTATCAAAATGACAAAGCTATAGAGATGGGAAGTAGGATAGTGTTTGCTAGGAATTAGGGATGGGTAGTAGGGAGGGGTGATTGTCATTGTAAAAAAGCAGCACCAAGTATCTTTTTGGTGAGGTGACAGTCCTGTATCTTGATTGCTGTGAATCTCCACATGTGGTAAAGTGACATCCTCCTTAACATACATTGTATTAGTGTCAATATCCTGGTTTCGGTATTGCACTATAGTTATAAAACGTGGTGCCATTGGGGGGATACTGGATTAAAAGTACAGGGTACCTCTTTATATTATCTTTGAAGCTTTCTATAAATCTGCAATTATTTCAAATTAAAACAGTAAGAGTGAATGTTAGAATGAAAAGTGATATTCTCTACTTTGATTGCATCCATATATATTCACAAGAATAATGACTGGGAGAGTCCAAAAGTTTATATTTTGGATTTTAAAAAAGTTAATGTTGAAGATAATCATTTTTTTATTTACTATTTTGTCCAAATTTCTAAAAAATCACTATTCAATTGGGGGAAGAGAAGAATCTGTTCATATAATAACTCAAAGGATCTAAAACAGTGGTATTACTTATAATACTTTTCTCCTGTTTTCAATAAATGCTTTAAAATATGAGATCTTGTAATTTGTCATTAATTTATGAAACATAGGAAAAAGAGGATACTTCATACTAAATTTGGTATAAGTAATTCAGCAAAGATGAAAATCTGTGTTAGTTCTGGAGACATAAGATTACATTAATGTCAATCAGAGGCATGTATTAAATATAACAGTATTAGATTTTTAACTCAATTTCTAATTCCTATTGGTATTTAGCCCTATTTATAGCACTACATGATTATTCTTCAGAGTGTTCTTGAGCAAATAAACTGGTGTTTAACCTACACATTCTGTGTTGCTTTAATAACCCTCGCAATACCTAGCACTGAAGCCACCATAGTAGAGTTATGTTTTTGTTTCATCACCTTCCATACTTCCCGATGAAATCATTTTATTTGTATTAAAAGATGATAGTGTCAAAAGATAGTAATTTTATTTTTCAGTTACAAAACAAGTATTCATAGTACTAAAAATTACTTCTATATGCTGCTACTGATAAGTAGAATCACATAATGATAACTTGATAAGTTATATGATTAATATAATGATTGGTGAATAAACAAAATAATAGTATATTTATGCAGTTTACTTAAAATGTATTTTCACAGAAGTTAGTTTAATCATGGATTATAATGTGTAGTTAGTTTAATTGAAACTATTTTACTGAACTAGCATGCTTATTTGAAACACTTTTACAATCCTGAAATACTCACTGATTTCTTTTGAATCTTACTGTTCAGAAACTTTTGGAATACATATTATCACTAATCTACATATATAAAAACATCTAAACCTGAAAATTTGTTGCGGACATTGTCACTGGCCTTTGCTCTGACACTGTCTTTCTAATTTATGTACAGAGGGAAAATCTGGACACAGTTAAGATATTGAAGAAACAAAACTGCTAAAATATCGACTCTCTCTGTTGACCAGAATTCTTGATATTTGGACCTTACTATTGACCTACCTTGAAGCAAGAAGTGAGAAAGTTGGGGTTTAAATAAACAGCATATTCCTTTTACATTGATGTCTCTTGATTAACAGTAGAAGACATCACTTCTGAAAGCATCTGTGGTGTCAGTAATTCCATTAACAAAGAAGCCACTTTATTATCAACATACTGTAGATTCATTTTAATGTGTTATTTGCACTTCAAAGTCACATAACTTTTATTATGGTAAATCAATTAAAGCTATTTCTCATGATAATTTATCTTCAGCAGAGTTTATCATCTTAGAGAATGCAATATTTCCCAATTTAACTTCCAAGACAAAAGTGATGTAATTTGAATGCCTTTTACTGAGCTTATTAAGCATAAAGATCACAGAAATTTCAAACCTTGAAAGATAACTGTTTCATCTATGTGATAAAATGGAAGTCACATTTTTTTTTTTTGTAGTGTACTATAGGTAGTGGAGACAGTATGCTAATTAGTAATATAACCTCATTTACTGATTTTCTGTGTCTCCCGTTTTAAAAGATAATACAGTAAAAGCAGACAGTTGCTTTGATATTAATTTTAAGGCGAACATAAAGATTTATATAAAAAACATTTTATTGAAATTGCAAATGAACTGAATTCCAGAATGAAGCAGTCACCTGTTTTGTTAGTTTTAATGACTTCGTAAGAAGGTGCTTCAAGGATTTGCATCCATTTCTCATCTTTGTAACTGCCAGTGTTTTTGTTCCTTCTTCACTGAATATTTCTGAAATAAGCAATTTTCATGTCCATTTGCAGGCTGAAAATGTTTGTGGGTGAATTCCATTTTATGTATTTCTAAATTGAGTATTTAATCTTAGATGCTATTTTCAAACATTTGCTCCAATTTTTAGCTTTATTGTCTAATTGAATTTAACCCCAAACTTCTGTCAATAGAAGTAGAATAGTAGAGAAAATATTTGTAATTTCTCTGTGAATGGCAATCAAAATATGGAAGTACTGCATGAAGCGGTGGAGGTAATATTTACTTAATAAGGTGATTTTAGTACGATTTGTTTTATGATTAAAATCAAGCAATTTAAATAGCTTTTTTTGTGAGATTGTATTTATATTGCTTGGAAACCTTCATTATGAATGAATACATTATTCACTTTTTATCAACATTTCTAATTTCTTAATTTGATTCTAAATATGAGAAATTCGTGCCTTGCAAACACTATTTTTTATCTATTCATTTAATTTTTGTGTGATTATTTTCAGTATCTGTAGGAGAAGTAGGGCTAATGAAGAGTGGGGTTATCATATACTCTTGGCAACAGACAGAACCCTTGATTTCAACATTTGTACTGGGGGCATTACAATGTAATATCAGAAAGAATTATGCTGGTAAAATAACCAGAGAGTAAAATAAAGTTAATTATAATGAATTTTCTTTTTTCTTTTCTTTCTTTTTCTTTTTTAGAGACAAAGTCTCATTTTGTCACTCCGGGTAGAATTCCATGGCCTCATAGCTCACAGCAACCTCAGACCCTTGGGCTTAAGTAATCCTGCAATCCTCTTGCCTCGGCCTCCCAAGTAGCTGGGGCTACAGGTGCCGGCAACAATGCCTGGCTATTTTTGGAGATGAGGTCTTGCTCTGACTCAGGCTGGTCTCGAATTCATGAGCTAATGCAATCCACCTGCCTCAGTTTCCCAGAGTGCTAGGATTACAGGCTGAGCCACTGTGCCTGGCTCTTATACTGAATTTTCTAACCCCCTCCCCATCTTGTCAGAGTCTGATAGATTTCCTGAGGATTCCTGGGTCTTGGCAGAATAGTTTGAGCACTACTGAAGTTGCTGACAATCATGAGTATAAAACTGGAGAGATGGATATTAAAATCATATCTATGTTACTTTGGAAATATTATAATATTGAATACCTTTTGTTGTTGATGGTAGTGGTAGCAGAGAAATGGTATTAATAGTAGCAATCATTGTAAGAAGAGTGTATATAAAGCATTTACAGTCCAGTAGCCTCATAATCAAAGAAAATACTTCAAGGATGGGCATGGTGGCTCACACCTGTAATCCTAGCACTTGGAGAGACTGAGGTGGGTGGATTGAACTGAGCTCACAGGTTCAAGAGCAACCTGAGCGAGAGCAAGACCCCATCTCTAAAAATAGCTTGGCATTGTGGCCAGCACCTGTAGTCTCAGCTACTTGGGAGGCTGAGGCAAGAGAATCGCTTGAGCCCATGAGTTTGAGATTGCTGTTAGCTATGATGTCACAGCACTCTACAAAGGGTTACAATTTGAGATTCTTTCACAAAAAAAAAAAAAAGAAAAGAAAAGACTTCAAGCTATACCTATGACAGCCTTATGCTGTCTATATCACAAGCCTCAAATTTTTAGCATCCCTGAGCTTCATGGCTATATATTCCAAAGAAATTAGGAATTCACGTTCACCCCTAAGTAATCTTGAATTTCATCAGTCACGCTTCTTTTTCTCTCACTGGTAAAAAAGTCACTGTAAAAATGGACCTAGATGGTCCAGGAAAAAAACAGCAAATTAAGTACTTTTCAAGATGTTGCAGTTACCTTTTCTTATAGTTTTAATGACTTTGTAAGAAATTACTTAGAGGATTTATATCTGCTTCTTATCTTTAGAAATGGCTATTATTTTTCTTCATTCCCTTTATTGAATTTTTCTGAAATTAGTAGTTTTAGTATCCATTTACAGTCTGATGACATATGGAAATGAGAACCTTTATGCTTTTCTAAATTGAATCTAAATATTCTAAATTGGTCTTTAAGGTTACACGTCTCTGATATGTATACTTTCATGAGTGCACTCATGTATAGAATGTGTACATGAAATCCTGTGCTAATGTATTACATATCTGGTAAGATGTCTTCCTAATAACAGTGGTTTAAAATGATCAATAATTAATATCCCAAGGTAAACAAAGACTTAGAATGACACTATCAATGTCTGTGAGTTAAATCTACTTTTCAGATCATATTCCTAACAATTTAAAATTTTTTGAAAAAAATTAAGCATTTACAGTCCAGTAGCCTCATAATCAAAGAAAATATTTTCTTTGATATGTTTATGTCAGAATGAGACAGATGAAGAGAACTTTGAATAGTAACATCAAATTTTCTATAAATTTGTCATCTGCTTGTGCTTAAATATTTGAGGTTAATAACAATCCACATTTTGTAGAAATCTTTTTAATACTTATTCATTTTGTGTGAGTTATTTTCCTTAAAATGGAAAAGAAAGGCTCGGCCCCTATAGCTCAGGTGGTTAGGGCATCAGCCACATACACCAGAACTGGCAGGTTAGAATCCAGCCCTGACCAAAAAATAGGTGGGTGTTGTTGCAGGAGCCTATAGTCTCAGCTATGTGGGAGACCAAGGCAAGAGGAGTTTGATATAGCTGTGAGCTGTGATGCCATGACACTCTACCCAGGGTGACAGCTTGAGACTCTGTCTCAAAAAAAAAAAAAAAGAATAATTAAGTCATAAATATATTTAATAATGTAAATATGTGTGAGCTATTCTTCATTGCACACAATCTGTGAGGATAATTCCTTTAACTTCAGCTCTTCTGCATTGTGGAAATTATGCTCTATGTCAAAACTTCCTTTATAAATGCAACAACTGACATGAAAGAAGGCCTGAGAAAGTCTTCAAGAAGTGTATTAAAAACTTAACCAGTTAAAGGGGTTTATAATGAAAAAATAAAATTCTGATACAAAAACAGAAAAAAAGGATCATATGATCGTACCAATAGATGCAGGAAAAACATTCGATGAAATTAAAATGTAAAAACTTTTGACAAAATAGGCATAAATGGATCTTATACAAAATTATGAAAGTCACATACCACAAACTCACAGCCAACATCATACAAAATGAGGAAAAGTTGAAAGCATTTTCACATAGAACTATAACAAAACAAAACAAAACAAAACACGGATTTCCACTATCATCACTTTAATTCAACACAGTGCTAGAAGTCGTAGCCAGAGCAACCAGGTAAGACAAGAAAATTAAAGGTATTCAAACGGGGAAAGAAAAGGTCAAACTATCACTTTTTGCTGATGATATGATCTTATGCCAAGAAACTCCAAATACTCTGCCAAGAGGGTCTGGGAATTAATAAATAAGTTCAGCTAAGTCTAAGGTTACAAAATTAATTTACACAAATCAGTAGCATTCATAAACACCAACAATAGTCAAGTTGAGAATCAAACCAAAGTCTCAGTTCCTTTCACGGTAACTTAAAGAAAATTTTAAAAATCTAGGAATATATTTAACCATGGAAGGGAAAGAGCTGTATAAAGAGAACCACAAAATACCAATAAAGGAGATTATAGATGATGTAAACAAAAGAAAAATCATATCATGTTCATGGATCAGTAGAATTGACATTGTTAAAATGTCCATACTGTTGAAAGTAATTTATAAATTCAAAGCAATCTCCACCAAAATACCAACATCATTTTTTGAAGATCTATACAACATAACTTTATGCTTCATTTGGAATCTAAAAAAAGCCCAAACAGCTAAAGTAACTTTAAACAAAAGTAACAAATTTGAAGGCATTACTTTATCAGACTTTAAGATATACTGCAAGGTTATAGTAACCAAAACAGTATGGTACTAGCACAGAAATAGAGACAAGACCAATAGAACAGAACAGAGAACCCAGATATAAAATCATCTACATTTTGTTATCTGATCTTTGAGAAAGCATACACTAGTGTACATGGGGGAAAAATACCTATTCAATGAATGTTGAGAAAATTGGATAGCCACATGTAGAAGATGAAAATAACATCTGTATCTCTCATCACTCAGAAAAATTAATTAAAGATAGACGATAGACTTAAATCTAAAACATAAAACTATTAGGATTCAACAAGAAATGTTGGAAAAACTCAAGTAGATACTGGAATGTTGTAATTCTGTTGTTGTGTTGTCTAGATGCCAGACACCTTACATGACTTCTTCTCCACTGGGGAATGATCTTTCTCCTTCATTGTTAAAGTAGGTCAAAAGTGTTGGCATTTCACTTTTTGTGTGTGTGTGTTTAGTTCTTTTAGTTCCTCTTCTTTCAGGGAAGCTGTCAATGAAAAAAAGTACTGAGTTAGAACTGTTTACCTCTTTGTATCCTGGCAGGTCTTATAGTCTTCCTTTCAGGATTGCATTCAACTCTTCAATCAATTTTACCTTAAACCAATGTAAAACCAACAGGTACTTTATCATCACTTCCACACCTATTCAGAATCAAGGGAAGAGTCATTTAAATTGCCAAGATCATGCAATTTGTGCTTCCAATGTGCTCCACTTCTGTCTTCAAGGTACCCCATTCTCTAAATTTAATGGTTACTTTTATTATTTGCTTGTTTGTTTTGTGGTTTTGTTGTTTTAGGGAAGATCTTCTAAGTGGTTCTAAGGTGTCAATATCTATTTTACAGAGAGGTAGCGTTATAAATCATTTTTCACCCCAAGATGATGTTTATGTGTCTCCCCTGAGAGAAATTGTTAGGGAGGGATAAGGAGGAAGGGAAACAGATGCTTTGTCTATGGATGTTCATTGAGAAACCCATGATGAGAGGAAATGCTTTGTCCAATAGAAGGAACAAATTGACCAGAAAGAGCCTCCCAGGGAAGAACAGATGACATGTTAAGGAGCTTCCCAACAAATGTCTAGATGTTTGGTCTATATTAGAGAGTTTCCAAGGATGAATCAGAGAGTCAGAAAAAAAAAACAGAAGATGGAGACATGATCAAGGTCTTCATAGAGAGTCTTTGGAACATGTACACTTTGAGATCACAGTGTCTTTAAATGACCTACCCTCATTAACATAGTAAAAACCACACCCACTAGTGCCATGACAATTTTCAAACACCATGGAAATCCCTGGAAATTGTCTTACAGGATAGAAAAGGAGAGGGTTCCCAATTCTAGAAATTCTCCATCCTTTTCAAGGAAAACCATGGATGGCCCACCTCCCACTTAACATAAAATTAGGGAATCAGCATAAAAGGAGAAATCTTGTTAAACTCAGGATGTTCTCCACTCATGGGGAATGAACCATTCCTTCTCTGGAATGTATTATGCTTTAGTAAAAGTTTGGCACTTGCCTGGTTGCACCTGATTGCTCTGTTCACTTGCTCCATCAACTTGGTACCAGTAACCATTCTTTGGTACTCAGAACCAAGAACCTGATAATATAGGGCATTGATATCTGCACCTCAACATCTAATAAAACTACTTTCAGTGAGTCCGTAATTGTATTTTATCATACCTTCAAAATCAGGTACAAATATGATTTCAGTAAAGATCACTGTAGGAATAAGAGAATTCAACAAGAGCTTTGGTGTTCACATGGGTCTACAGTAACAATCTAGAGAACTGGATAGCCTCATGTATGGTTTTTTGGTCTAAAAGACATTTTCTTTATACCAGGGCCATCCAAAAGATTAAAAGACTCGGTACAAAGCTTCTGAAAAGCAGAACAAAGTCTCTTAATGTTTAAGATATTTATTTGAATGTTTAAAGGATTATTTAATGTTTAAGGGATTAAAAACAAAGGTGAGTGGGGATGAGTAATTAAAGAAAAGTTTGAAGTACTAGATGGAGAGATGTACGAACTCTGAAGAACTGAAGTAACAGTCCCCTGGGAGCGCTCCATGATTGAGAAGGAGAACCTAGACTTCATCTCTTAGCAAAAGGGTGTTGTAAATAAAAACTCTTAAATCAGCAGAGATTTGCATTTCTCTGAATTGCAGCAAATTGGTGACTGAATGGGCCAGAAATGTGTGGCCGATTTATTAATCAAGATATTTGCCAAATTTTGAAGCTGAGTGGTGCTGAGTGTTAAACAACTACACCAAAAACTTCTGAAGGACAGAACCAAGTTTCATTGCCTTTCCAGGCTAAGGAAATAACAACAACAACAAATTAGTCATGACCCAGAAATAGGGATAAACAAAGCTGCAATCTAGACCCAAGTCACCAAAATGTTTGACAGGACCATTTAAAAGAAAAAAAAATGTCTTTATACAAAAGGATAATGATGGGCTGGTAACAGCTTTGGTGGTCACCAACCCATCATTATTCTTTTGTGTAAAGGATATACCTGAGACAGGTGAGGAGTTGGTCTGGAGATCCCTCATAAAATAGCTCAATAGCTGAAAGAGAAGGAAACAAATCCACCTACAGAAACATAAGTCATTGGAGATATTTGTCAGTCTCACTCTTGGATATGGGTGGACATTATTTTAAGTTTTATAATAGTTTTTTTAAAACGTAATTAACAGTTTTACCAAATGAAAATAACAAGCACAGACAGATAGATGTTTAGTAAACATCCAAAGGATGGGTCATTTTACTTTTCATGAAAAATTATAAGTTCTATACAAACTGTCCACAAAATATGAAGGAAAGGACAAACTCCTAACTCTTCTTCAGATACCCAAATCCAATATGGGTAATATAAAATATAAATACATTTATGCTCTTGATAAGGGAGGAGATTACACTGCATTATTGGGATGCCTCTCAGGTCCTCTTAGGGTCCTGCAAATGTAAGTGTCAGGGAAAGGGAGGAGAGTCAGAACCAGAGGAGTTGGGATGAGTGGGCAGAAGTAGGAATGGTGCCCCGCTGGCAGTGAAGATGGAAGTGGACCATGCCAAACAGTGTGAGCAGTATCTTGAAGCTGTGGAAGATAAGGAATAAGATTCACCCCTGGTAGCCGGGCGTTGTGGCGGGCACCTGTGGTCCCAACTACTTGGGAGGCTAAGGCAAGAGAATTGCCTAAGCCCAGGAGCTGGAGGTTGCTGTGAGCTGTGACACCATCGCACTCTACTGAGGGCAATAAAGTGAGACTCTGACTCTACAAAAAAAAAAAAAAAAGGTTCCCTCCTAGAACCGCTGGAAGCAATGCAGTCCTTTTGCCACCTTGAATTTAGTCCATGAGATTGATTTAGGTCTTCTAAGCTCTAGAACTTGATATAATACATGTGTTGTTTTAAGCCCCAATGTCTTTCTTAATTTGTTACAATGCTTATAGTTGGTCAGCACATCCCGCTTTTTAATGCTGCTTGACAATTCTGTCTTTCCCAGGAAATTCAAATTCATTTTTACTTATCTTGAGTGCTAAAAAATATATTCTTGTTTCTGTCATTTTACTGGTCTTGTGTTTGTATGCTCTTTTTCTCTTTTACTGTTTGTTTTTCCAAATTTTGTCTTTGGTTGATTTGAATTTAGTTACTTTTAGTTTTGAACTTTATTTTTCTCCTTTTTTGTAAAAGTTTTACATTTGTTTCTATTCATTGAGTGGTTATTTTGACAACTTCAACATGGATATTTAAATCAAGAAAGTGTACATTTATTTAATAACCTTATCTTAAAAAATAACATGAGACTATTTTAACTGAAACAACATTCTCTTAATTTATATGTATTATTATTCAATATTTTGGAGCTAATTTTTTTTTTGTTTATTGTTGGGGATTCATTGAGAGTACAAGAAACCATGCTACACTCGTTGCATTTGTTAGGTAAAGTCCCTCTTACAATCGTGTTTTGCCCCCAAAAGGTGTGGCACACACCAAGACCCCAAGACCCCATCCCCCTCGCTCCTTCCCTCTCTCTGCTCTTCCTTTCCCCACCCCTCCCTCATTCTTCCTCTCTCTGCTCTCCCCTTCCTTCACCCCCACCGTGTCAATACTTGCCATTAATTGTCCTCATATCAAACTTGAGTACATGGGATTCATGCTTCTCCATTCTTGAGATGCTTTACTAAGAAAAATGTGTTCCACTTCCATCCAGGTTAATACGAAGGCTGTAAAGTCTCCATTTTTTTTTTAATGGCTGAATAGTATTCCATAGTGTACATATACCATAGCTTGTTAATCCATTCCTGGATTGGTGGGCATTTAGGTTGTTTCCACATTTTGGCGATCGTAAATTGAGCTGCAATAAACAGTCTAGTGCAA
>CAUYON010003392.1:0-42781 GCA_963573935.1 Arctocebus calabarensis
CCCACCCCTCCCTCATTCTTCCTCTCTCTGCTCTCCCCTTCCCTCACCCCCACCATGTCAATAATTGTCATTAATTGTCCTCATATCAAACTTGAGTACATGGGATTCATGCTTCTCCATTCTTGAGATGCCTTACTAAGAATAATGTGTTCCTCTTCCATCCAGGCTAATACAAAGGCTATAAAGTCTCCATTTTTTTAATGGCTGAATAGTATTCCATAGTGTACATATACCACAGCTTGTTAATCCATTCCTGGATTGGTGGGCATTTAGGTTGTTTCCACATTTGGCAATCATAAATTGAGCTGCAATAAACAGTCTAGTGCAAGTGTCCTTATGATAAAAGGATTTTTTTCCTTCTGGGTAGATGCCCAGTAATGGGATTGCAGGATCAAATGGGAGGTCCAGCTTGACTTCTTTGAGAGTTCTCCATACTTCCTTCCAAAAAGGTTGTATCAGTTTGCAAACAGGAGTTTTTTGAAATGGATTTGACTAGTGCTCTGAGCCTGGGAGGCCGGAGGGCTGCACTCCATTTGTCAGAGCAATGTTTTTGTCTTGAGTGCCATTAGCACCCAGGAAGGACCGACTGGTTTGGGAGGCTGGTGCAACCGCAAAGTGGCAGCAGCCCTTGTCCACAGCTGATGGGGTTAGTAGGTTGGGGGCCTCCACTAGAGACTCTGCAGATCTGTATTAGCAATTCAGAAGGGACTAGCAGTAACTTTGAACTCTCCCTTGACAGCCAGCTCCTGGGAGCTATAAGTTAAGCAGAGGCACCTGCCAACTGTAAAATTCTCTGCGTTTTCTGAACAACCATGGTGGCCGTGGCAGCCCACATGAGGAGGCCAACGCATTTCTTCCTGACAGAGGTGGCATGGTGCAATGATTGCAATGCATCTCAGCTCCTTGTCACGGCACTGCATGCACCTCATTCATGGAAACATGGATCTGGTGACAACTGAGACACCGACCGGTCTAGTCTATTCATTCTGAGCACACAGACACTGTTGAGTTGATGAAAGTTACACAATGGCCAAGTTAGGAGTTGAACCAAGATTTCCCAACCTCTACTCTGTCCTTTCCTCACATCTTCCCATGCTGATGGGAAGAGGGAGGGTGGATAATGAAAGAAATGACTGGAACAGACGAACCACAAAGTAACAGGTTCATAGCACATGTACTATCTAGTGGCCAATGTATATAGTTTGTTTCCAGACTATTATGCTTTCTGATTTCACTGCATTATAAAAACAGTGTTTGTAGTGGTTTATTATATGTCTCACTACAGTTTACTTGTAGTGAAATGTATTTTCCTCCTGGTCCCAGCATATATTAATTTATACTGTAGGTGATAAGATTCAGGAAAATAACATCCAGGTGCTGGGAGTGGCTACCAGGAGGCTGGGTGGACCTTGGCTAGGGCTGAGTTTGGTGGAACCTGTCTGTCAAGGAGAGGAGTAAGGTGACGGCCACTAGAGGTCTCTTTCAGTCCTAGGATAAGAGAGACCGTTTCAAGCAGTTCTTCCCTACAGACACCCACCCAGAGTTTGTTTAGGTGGGGGTATTCAGCAGTGGGCTGTCAGAATCATCCAGGAGTCTTAGAGAAAAGCAAAATAAAGAAGGGCCTCAGTATTTACAAAGAAAATCTACTATGAATGGAAAAAAGTGTTCAGATTTGGATAGAGCTGTGTGTGTGCACGCAGGCACGCACTTGGTAGCTTCTAGGCGTGCAAAAGCCTGCAGAGCAAGGTAGGCTGGTGAGGAAGGGGGCATTTCCTCACACTGTCTCCTCCTTCCTCCCACTAACCTCCCTCCAACTTCAATCCTTTCTAGAAAGAATTCAGTGACTCTCTCTCAGCTGGTTCCTGCCTCCTGGGCTTATATTCTAAGCCTTAGAAGTAGTTTCTAGGGTAATAAAATTCATTTTCTTTAAATGAACATTCCAGAAGTTTTACATACAAAGGAATGTGTCCCTGATTCCCGTAAAGATCTTGAGAGACTCTTTCTATCCTCCAATCAGTGGAGCGTTCACACCATCCTGGGAACTCTTCCTTATGTAGAAATCTTCTTTTGTGTCTTTGGAATTAAGTCAAGGTCATGCAGAACCAAGTCTGAGTTCAATAAGGGAGATGGGTCAGGGATAGTGCTGATTTTGATCACAAGGTGAGTGTGGCTCCATGGTAGTGAGACTGAAACTCTTCGATCCAGCCTTTGTCAGCTTGCCTTTGTCTGGTAATGACAGCATGATCCGCTGCACTCTTCCCCCAGTTGTGTAATTTGTAGCCTTTGTTTAACCGGAAACAACACGACACAACCCTTGTGATGTTAACTCTTGATAGAGCAGACTGACCCTTCCTGCTAGTCCTCAGCTTGTTAGTGTGGAAGGAGCATTAAGGGATGTTAACTGGCCTGGGCTTAAGTGTTGGCCTTGTTATTCACCAGGTGCATGAACCTGAGCTTGTCATTTGACCGCTGGGAACTTCAGTTTTCTGAACTACAGAAAGTAGATAAAAATGTTTACCTTGAAAACTTGTCGTGAGAACTAAATGAGCTAATATGAGAAAGTGTCCAGTGCAGAGTATATATTTAAATGTTTATATTTTATTTTAAATAAGGCAGCAGCTGAGGGGAGGGAGACTGGTCTTTTCTATTCCTGCCCTTCTGACTTTCCTCCATAGCCATTGTCACTCTTTGAGATATCTCTTGACATATCACATTTTTTTCTCTTTCACCAAGAATGACAGGGAATGAATAAACAGAGAGACTGAGGCATGGCTCCACACCCTCCTGGGGATGACTCTTGACCTTAGACCAGGGATCCCACTAAGCTGAGAAAGCCCTCAGCACCATTAGGCCCCATAAGACTCGGCCTTATCCAGAAAATGATTTCCCTTTAGGAAAGAAGAAATCTCTGGAAGAAGGCATGTGGGGCAAGGGCTCAGACCCTTCCTCTATGCTCCATGCTAAGTGCTGGGTGCAGTGGTGAAGAAGACCCAGTTCTTACCTGTAGGGTGTTTATCGTGTCCTTTTCCCTGAAAATTATTGTTAAAAGAAAAAGAGGTGCAGCAGGAGCCTCTAAGTGGACTCCAATAATAAATATTCATATGCTTGTGAAAGCTCTTCTCCTTGGCTGTTGGCTGGGCCTAGTGACCTCTTTCTAACAAGAATATGGCAAAGGTGATGGGCTATCACTTCTGAAATTAGGTTACCGATAGATTGGGACTCAGGAGGAAGCCAGCTGGCACATTTTGAGCTGCTCTGAGGAAAAGCCCATGTAGAAAGGGATGTAGGAGTTCAGCACCTGTGGCTCAACGGGCTAAGGCACCAGCCACGTACACCTGAGCTGGTGGGTTCGAATCCAGCCTGGGCCTGCCAAACAACAAAATGATGGCTGCAACCAAAAAATGGCTGGGCGTGTGGCGGGCACCTGTAGTCCCAGCTACTTGGGAGGCGGAGGCAGGAGACTCACTTGAGCCCAGGAATTGGAGGTTGCTATGAGTTGTGATGCCACAGCACTCTATCCCGGGTGACAGCTTGAGACTCTGTCTCAAAAAAAAAAAAAAAAAAAAAAAGAAAGGATGTAGGGAGGCCCTAACCAATAGCCAGGTGAGCATCAAAGTCTGCAGTTCAGCAGCCCACAATGAGCTGACTCTTACCAATAACTATGTGGGTGAACTTAGAAGCAGGTCCTTCCCCAACTGAGCCTCGTGATGACACTGCAGCCCTCAGACATCACGCCGCAGCCTTTTCAGAGAGCTTCAGGGGGAGGTACCCAGCTGAGCAGTGTCTGGATTCCTGACCCATAGAAATTGTGAGATAATAAATGTTTGTTGTTTTAAGTTACGAAGTTTGGGGATGATTTGTTACACAGCAGTAGGTCACCAATTGCTATTGGGGGGAGAAAAGTTGACTCTTCTGACTTTCATATATATATAGATATTTTTTGAGACATAGTCACTTTATTACTCTTGGTAGAGTGCTGTGGGGTCACAGCTCACAGCACCCTCCAACCCCCAGGCTTAGGCGATTCTCTTGCCTCAGCCTCTCAAGTAGCTGGGGCTACAGGCGCCTACCACAATGCCCAGCTGTTTTTGTTGCATTTGGCCGGGGCCAGGTTCAAACCTACCACCCTCAGTATATGAGGCCAGCACCCTACCCATTGAGCCACAGGCACCACCCTAACTTTCATATATTTTTAAAAGCAGAATGTTCAGGCTCATATAAGGGAAGAGAAATGGGAAGTTCTTCCAAGCTATAGAATCTGCTGTTTTTAAATTGAAGTTTCAGGCACTTGAGCGGTAGAGAAGCTAACTTGCTGGACCTTGTTGGTCCTCCCGACTAGATTCTTTGGGAAAGCATTTTCCTCTTCTTTCATCAGCCTTTTTCTCATTCTCATATATGTAGCCTCTTCTACATACATATCTTACTTCCCACTTCTCAGGTCCTTTTGTCCCATCTGGTTTTGCCCCGGGTTTTGATCAGGGTCCCCCGGGGGCCAGGGTAGGGGGTGATCAGCTATCATGGACTCTGAGGCCAGCATGCCCTGGCCCCAGTCTCAGCCTCAACATCTCCAAATACAACACGTGTCTCAAGAGACAGAGGGGCTCCATCTGATTTATTACTTTGTACCTGTTGCCTGGCAATGAGGAGTGAGCCTGCCAGATCACAGGGTAGGAGGCTGGAAGAGCTCTCTCATTGTTCCTGCCACTCTTTGCCTGGAAACAGGAATCCAGACTTCCAGAATCTTTTACTCTGGGCCTAAAAGCCAGTTGTGTCCCTCTTCAAGGGGATCTTTCTTGGGTCACCTCTGTTACCGGGGCCTGTCAAGTGCCCTCTGCAAATCTCCCAGAGCACAATGGTACTTACCATCTCAGCCTGTGCCCTCGCTGCAGCCCCACCCCATGCGGGACTGAGCTTCTGCCTGCAAACACCCCCCCACTCACGCACGCACTCACATCCCCTCTTCCCCATGCCTGCTTCTTGATATCAAGATTCAGTCATCCTTGAAAATAAAATCTATTATCCTCTTAAATAATCACCCCCCACCCCCCCCCTCCCCCCGGGTGATTAGCATCTGTGAACATTATTTAAAGTGCTGCATGGTTCCTATTTTGAGCGCTGTTTCCCCCCACCCTCCCTTTCATGCTAAATCCCCAATGTGGGCTCAAGGCAGGGAGCAGCTCGGCATGGCTGAGAGAGGTCGGCTCTCATTAATACAGATCCCATTTATTTAAAAATAGCAATATTATGCCACTTTCAAATAGCCCGAGTGAGCTAAACCATTAAAGGATTGTGCGTCGCTGACTTCGGACCTATTGTGAAGGCTTAATATTTCACAGCACAGTGACATACGGTACATAACCCACGGAGCAGCACTATTGGTTTGGCTGTTCTGAAGCGAATAGTAGGGAAATAATTAAAAAGAACATTTTATAGCTCAACACAGGGGAAGGAAGAGAAAATATCCTTGATATTTTCCTGGAGCTTGGAAAATATCGTGTGGATGTGCTGAAGCGAAGGGTAGCCGAGACGGGGTGGCTGTGTCAGTGACGTGCAGGTAGAGAGAGAGCAGGAGCTGGGTGGACAATCCCTCTCCTGCGTCCCTTTCACAATCTTGTCATTTTATAAAATGATTCCCAATGTGGCTAGGACTGGACTGTCTACCCAAAGCCCAGAATCTGGCTGAATTACGTGATCTTCACTACTAAGTCAAACTTGGGGAATGTGGGGATGAATTTGGACGTGGTGGGGTAATTGCTAGGGAGCCACTCACCTTAGCTTTGGAATTATGAGAGACTTCAGTGCTCATTCTGATCCCGCCTCTCACCTCTGTGACCTAGGGTGGTTAATCCGTAGCTGTCTAGAATCTCAGTTCACTAATCTCTAAAATGGGAATAAGAAAAGCTGTGTACTCAGGCTGTGATGAGGGTGGGAGAGGTGATGATATTCAGAAGGTGCTGGCTGCTTCTTGCGTTTCTGCTATGTCCATGACCTCTCTCCGTCTTCCCTTTCCAAGCAACCTCTAACACACAGCAGTCTCTTCCCCATCACTGAGCTCTCTGCTAAGCCTCAGGTCTTAGTGGTGTGCTCAGTGGAGGGAAATGACCTTGTTCTCACATTCCCACCTGTTCTCAGCAGCATCCTCAGCTCCGTTCTCTTTCCTTGGTCTCAGCTATCCCAAGACTGCCTGTGTGTTCTCTTCTCAAAGAGACCAGGCAGGAAACCTGCAGGAGAGACCCATGTTTCCAAGACTCGGTGGTTAGAGGCACACATCTTGGAGGCTCTGAGAAGCACGGCTAGATACTCCCTTTTATACCCCTAAATTTTCTCTTCCCAAGTTTCTGAGTCCTACTGAGTGTAGCTGATCCTTGGGTACCTTCCTCCAAGGAGGCCAGTTAGGTTCTCTGCCAGTGAGGGAGTGATGTGTGCATGCAAGGACTTTTGTGACCCTTTGATGGAGTGTGGTCCTCCACCCTGCATCTTAACACAGTTCTGGCTTGCAAGACAGGAAGATTTCCAGGCCCGCTGCCCCTCTATCCCCAGGAGTGGGACATTGGAACATGTGTTTGAGAATGGGAACAACGTTCCCCATGCACCAATCTCTCTCCTCTCCCACACCCTGTGCTTCTGTGTTTAGCCTTCTATTTTCATGTTCTTCCTTCACTGACCTGGTGGTCCTCCACCCGTGGTTCATTGCCATCCTCTTCCTTTGTTCTGTAGTTGTTTCTCAAAATAAAACAGAGAAAAAAAGATGTTTTTCTCAAATCAAAGCTCAAGCGATGCATTCTGTTTTGTTTGTTGCTTGGAAAAAAAATATCCTTTGATTCTCTCTTCCTTTAACCCAAGGACTCCTCTGAGCATGAAGAGTTCAATGGTAGCTCCACAGACATTTGATTAGATGGTGTGTGTGTGTTGGTGGTGATTGGGGGAGGTGAAGGGATAGGAGGGAGATAATAAATGTTCTTCCCACCTCTTGTCCTATGGCTGCAGAGCCAAAGCTGTCTGTTGAGCAGAGGACGCAGAGCGTGGGCATTCTTGAGGATGGTGAAGAAATGCTGAGCTTTCTGCCTAGGAGGGAGCAAAGGGCACAGAGAGTGAAGGTGGGAAGGGGGCTACTTCACCCTACTCCCCCTTCCCTAAATCATGCTGAGTGGAATACAACCTCCTTCAAGACAATCTTTTGAAATATTGAGAGTCTTCTAGAAATGAAATCATACTTCATAGAATTTCAATGACCTTGGGAGGACATCCAATGCAGCCTACATTCTCCTTACCTTGGGGGTAGGGGCAAGGGCCAGTCCTGCCATCAATGCTTGAGATTTGTAAGGCACCAGGACTCTAGCTTTTCTAGTGGTAGATTTGATTTAGCTGCCTTCTATTTTAGTGATTATACATGACTCAATAGATTTCCGTGACCTCTATTTTTTTCTTCGTGATTCTTTCTTCTTTTCTTTGAATTCCCTTTCAAAAATCTAACATAGCAGTGCTAAGATGGAGGATGCTAAACAGGGGAGCGTATTCAAAGGTATTGCAGGAAAATAATTTCTATTCTATTTCTCCTGCCTTAATTCCTGCTTCGGAGAATAATCAGACCTACAAATGAGATGTAGCTCATTCACGAATCGATTGTATATGACTTGGAAACACATTTTTCCATCAAAAATGATTGATGAGTAGGTTCTCATGCTTGCCCACAGATGCCCATTTAACCTAACAGTGGCCTTGAAACATGAGATTCCTCAAAGGTCCCAAGCATTCTGTGAGCAAAGAGGTCCCACAGCCTAAATGTACAACCCAAGTTGAATTCTAGAGCCTCTGTAAACCTTGTGTGCCTGAGTACGTGAAGCCCTCTGAAGTGGTGCTAGGGGTGGAGAGACACCTGCTAATGAATAAGCATTGCCTTTGAAATTCAAACAGACCTAATTTCTATTTATGATTCTAGAAACTCCAAAAAGGAGTACAGGAAAAGGAGGGTAGCATCAGCCTGTCCACACATTCCTGGAAGCCAGCATGGTCCAGTGGGAAACTCACTGGGCTGGGTGTTAGGGAACATGGCTCTAAGCCTTGGCTTAACCATTTTTTATTTTTACAATATTGACTTAGTCATTTAGCATCCTTGGGCCTCATTTTTCTTAAAGGGAATATGGACAAACAGGAGGGAACACACATAAAGCAAGATATACACCTATCCAGGACAAATTCAACTCTAGAAGTAGACTCAGATGAGAGGATAAGTGTTGGTAGAATGAGCAATGCAATTAGAACTGGGTGGTGGTAGCCTGGAAAGACGGTAAAGAAGGGAAGGGGACAAAATATTTATTAAACCTTACTGTGAATCATGTACCATCTAAATGGTTTGCATAAATGGAGCAGTTGGAAAAACATTATTTAGATATATCCTACTAGCATTCCTTTAAGGGAGGAAATTGTCTTTCTTTAGAAAAATATCTTTGATAAGCCACTGTGTATTAAGGATGAGGTATTGAGGGAATCTTTTGGAAAGTGGCAAAAAAGAGAATGGCAAACTTTTCTGCATGATTGAACAGTCTCTGATTCAATACAGCAGACTCAGTAACCTGCCCCTTCTCTGGAGACCATATTAATGTGATGGTAAACAATACAAAGGGAATAAGCCTATAATAATAAATAGAATAGGGAGTGACATCAGAATCACCAGCACTTGAGAGATTGCCATACAGAGTTATAAACATCTGACTTGCATACCATTCGCACTTATGAATGGAGGCTATTAAGGTAAGTCTCCAAGTTAAGAAACATCTGATTCATGTACGACTTGCACTTACAGGTAATGGCTAAATGTACCTATTCCAATTTACATACACATTCAATAAGAACAAACCTACAGAACTTATCTCGTTCCTATCCCCAGGTCTGTCTGTAAACCTTTGGAGAATGAAAACGAGAGGGAAGCGGTTTAATAAACCAAATGGAGTGAGGGGGCCAAAACTCAGAATACACGTGGGTGGCAGCAACAGAAAATACGAACTTCCTGGGAAAGCGGCTCCAGGTTCAGAGTCAACAGATGTGGAAAGGGAAGAGGGAGAGTAGGATGGATAAAGAATACCCTTCTCCCCAGCCTCTCCCTTCAGCCTAGAGCTCCTACCTTACAAAAGTAGAGAATCTAATCTAAAGGCAACGGAAGCTCCTCGTTCTAGCTCTAACTTATGGATCACTTTGCGAGCTGCATCTGAAAGCAAAGCCTGACATTGAAAACCTCTGTCCTGTGTTGTCCTTCTCACTCAAAGAAGCCCACTACAACTGAGTCCTGGTTTTTTTGTTGGTTTGTTGCTTTGTTTTCTTGATACAGAGTCTCTCTTTGTAGCCCTTGGTAGAGTACCATGGCATCACAGCTCACAGCAACCTCAAACTGTTGGACTTAAGTGGTTCTCTTGCCTCAGCCTCCCCAAGTAGCTGGGATGATAGGTACCTACCACAACACCTAGCATTTTTAGAGATGAGATCTCGCTCTGGCTCAGGCTGGTCTCGAACCTGTGAGCTCAGGCAATCCACCCACCTTGGCCTCCCAAGTGCTGGGATTATAGGCGTGACCCACCATGCCTGGCACAACTGAGTCCTTATTTTAAAATCTTTCTGCACAACCACAGGTTGCCAGATATACCAGGAAAATCATCGGAATAAAATATAAATACCTCAGTAAACAAACCAAACAACTGACTGGGAGGAGAGACAATTAATTCACAAAGCAGGAGAAAACTTTCTCGCTCTAATAACCCTAGAGAACATCTAGATAATATATCCACCATCATCTTTGCTGTCATCCCATCACTGATACTTCTTTAGCATTTTTCTGCAACGGGCACTCTTTTAAGCACTTTACAAATATTAACTTGTGTACTCCTCATAATACCATAGGTGGTGCCTACTCATCCCCATGTTACAGGGGAGGAAACTGGCATAGAGATGTTAAATAACTCCCCCACGTGTACACAACCAGTACGTGGCAAATGTGAGACCTGAGCTCAGCCAGTTTGGTTTTTAAGTTTGTGCTTTTAAACACCACACTAAACTTTTCCTCATTGAAAATAAAAGGAAATAATAAAAAAATTGAAAAGATAAAAATGTAAAATAGAAATAACCAGAGAACAAGAAATATTCTTGTGAAAAATAAAAATATGATATATATATATGAAAATGATGAAATATAAGAAAAAACTAAAAAATGTAGCAGAATTACTGGAAGATACTGTCAAAGACACTTCCCAGAATCAGACAGAAAGCAAATTGTCAAAGGAAATATGCAGGAATATTTTTGAAAACCAAAGAAAATCATGACTCCTTAGGCTAAAAGGGCCTAAGTGTCTAACACACAAAAATGACAATGACACAAACTGATGATATTTGAGAAGAAAGGTAAAGAGAGAAAGGGCATGCAGCCATGTTGACGATCCTCAATTGAACTTGACTGCCACCAGTTCCAAGTGGACTCCCAAATTCCACTACATTTTCCCAGTCCATTCATTCTCCTCTCCTCTCAGTCCTTCACAAACCCCTCCCATACTCTCTCTTAGCTGACAGAAGCAAGAAAAGACAAGTCCCTCAGGTACCCACCTACCTGACTCTGTGTCCAGACACTACTTTCTACCATGTGACTGCCCTGACCCGTCTGCACTTACACCCAATACCAAGATATCAGTTACTGTCTGGATCACATCCTCTTCCTCAACAGTTCCTCCAGCTCTTCCATCATTATTGGTCCTTCCCTCTTTGGCTGATCATTCCCATCTGCAGAGAAACTACCTTTCCCCTATTGCCTCCTTTTCCCTTTGTAGAAAAAAAAAAAAACACCTCCCCGAAAGAACTGCTATACTTGCTATACTTTCTCTCTCCACAATTTATCTCCTTTTTCTTCTTTGAATCTCTTGAACCAGGTCCCCACCCCTCAAAACTGATGTTCTGAAAGTCACTATTTATTTATGGATGTTTTAAAAAAATAGGATGATCAATTCTTAGTCCTCAGTTCATCTGCCACCACATTTTGATATGGTTGATCATTCTCTTTTCCTTTAAATACTTCGTTTGGTTTCTAGACCTCATGGTTTTCTGATTTTTTTTCCTCCCTTCCTGGCCTCTTCTCAGTCTTTTTTTCTGGGTACGTTTTTCTCCCTGATCTCTTAATGCTTGAGCTTTAAGAATGTTCCATGACAGAGTCTTGGTGTCTTTTATTCTCTGTATACACTGATTCCCTTGATGATTCCAGCTCATCAGTCTCATTGCCTTAAATGCCATTATTCATGAACATTTTCAAATTTATTTTTCCAGGCTATACCACTCCCCTGAGTTCTAGACTTGTGTAGCCAACTTCTCACTCAATTACACAATTCTTTGTCTAATAGGCATTTCAAACTTAAAATATACAAAATCAAAATTCTGATCTTTTCTCTGCCATCCCAAATCTATTCTTCCCACGTTCTTGCCCACATCAGCAAATGTCAATTCCACACTTTCAATTACTCATGCAAAAATGCAAAAACAAACAAAACAAAAGAACAAAGCATTTAGGTATCATTCTCAGAGATTTCTTTTTCTTTCATACCCATAGGCATCAACACATTCTGATGTATATATAGTCAAAAAATATCCAGGATCCTACCACTACTCTCTAGTGCCACTACTGCCATTCTGGTTCAAGCTACCATCATCTCTCACCTGAATTATTACAGTAATCTCTTTAGCTATTTCCTTGTGTCTGCCCTCATTCTGCTGCTATCTAATCTTTGCAGAAGACTGCCAGAATGATCCTTTCAGAACATAATTTATGCAACTCAGACCATGTTGCTCCTCTTTCCAAATCTTCCCATCTCACGTAGAGTAAAAGCTGAAATCTTTATATTGGTTCAGAAGGCCCTTAACAATCAGATTTTTCAGCTTGCTTTTCTGATTTCATCTCCTACAGTCCTGCCATCTGCTCACTCTGTTTCCACCACACCAAGTTCATTTCTATGCGTCAAACATTCCACGCACTCTTCGTCACTCAGGGCCTTTCCAGGTGCGATACCTCCTCTCTGGAATTATTTTGCCTCAGATAATCCCATGGCTATAGGAAGTAAGCCATTGGAAATAGGAGTAAGTCACTGGATTCCTCCTATAAAAGAGTAACCGTAGTCCTTTGTGTTCAAATATAACCAAGTCCACGATAGTGTTATAACTTTTGCTTTCAACTGTCAAACATCCTTTAAAGAACTCAAGAAGGAAATAATTTGATTATACTTACCCAGAAAATTTGCCATTTCTGTTGCTTTCTTTATTTCTGACCCTCAGGGTTTTCTTTTGACATTTCCCTTCTGTCTGAAGTCTTCCTTTAGCCATTTTTTTAGAGCACATCTATTGGCAATGAATTATCATAGTTTCTTTTCATCTGTAAAAGTATTCTGCTTTCATTCCTGAAGATTATTTTCACTGGAAATGAAATTCTGTATTGATGGTTCTTTTTTCTTTCCAGCACTCTGAAAACGTTGTTCCACTTCCATCAGAGCTTCAAGTTTTCAGATAAAAAATCTGCAGTCATTTGAATCATTATTTTTCTGTAAGTAGTGCATCTGTTTCCCCCCCTGGGTTCTTTTAAGTTTATGTTGGGTTGATTGTCTTTGTCTTCAATTTTTAGCAATTAGGATGATTAGGATGTCTATGGAAGTGGATTTTCTCCAGCCTCTTCTGTGCAGGTTTTGCTGCCTTTTTTTTGAGTCTATAGATTTAAGTCTTTCACCCACTTAGGAAAGTTGCCATCAATTATTTCTTGAAATAATTTCTCAGGATTGCATATTTTTTCTCTTTTTCTTCTTGGACTTTGGTGGCATGAATCGGACTTCTGTGATTGTCCCACAGGTAACTCAGCCTGCTAATTTTTTAATCTTTTTCCCTCTCTCTGTTGTTTAATTTGGATAATTTCTAATGATCCATTATCAAGTTCACAGACTCTTCCCTCTTTCTTCTTCATCCCACTATTAATTCCACCCAATGATCTTAAAATATTTTTATTGTGCTTTTCAGTTCTCAAATTTCCATTCTTTGTATCATATTTCTTTGCTGATACCTTTGGTCTTTCAAGATTGTTTTTCTTTACTTCTGAGAGTATTTTTATAATAGCTGCTGTAAAGTCTTAGCCAGATAGTTTCGACATCTGTGTTTTCTTGGCTTCAGTGCCTGGCAATAGTCTTTCCCCAGGGGAATTGAGATTTTCTTGATCCTTCATATGCTGAGTAATTTGGATCACACCCTACACATTTTGTATATTATGTTTTGAGCTTGCGGGTCTTGCTTCAGTCCTATGGGCAATGTTGATGTTTTGTCCTTTCAGATTGTCAACCTGGTTGGATTCAGGCTGCAAATTCCAACTGACCTTCAGTGGTTGTGGTTTTAATGTCTTTTCAGTTTTCAAAATCTTTACAGTGGTGTTTGATCTGCTTCTATGTGCACCACCCAGTGGCCAGAGTGGGGATGTGGGTGGTGGTGAATTACACCTGTAGTTCAGTTCTCAAGGTTTTGGTCTGCTCTTTAAGAGTAAATATGTGTGCATGGCTGAAGGTGGTGACAAGAGTTGATATACAACTTTATGGCATCACTTTCTTAAGCTTCTTCTTTTTCTAATAATCTTCCTAGTACTTTTTGGTTCCCGGGCCTTTCTTTTTTTGCTGCTCTGGCCAGAAAGCTGGGCTTTAGTTATTCCACTGTGCCTTGCACTGTTTGTAACTGTACTCACTTTCTGGGGTCAAGCTGAGGGAGGACACAGAGAGAAAAACATCAATGTGGGTTTGCCCCCATCCTTTTGGTAGTACGGCTTCTCTAACTGGAGGGGAAAGTTCTGGTCCCTCAGAGTTTTAATCATCTTGGACCCCTGCTGCCACCGTGGTCTGTGCTGCCATTGGTGACACCACAGGATTGCGGGGAGTCTGAGACACCCAGACAGAGAAAAGAGAAAAAGGGAAATTTCTCCACTCTCCCTGAATGTTAGGAGTCCCCTTTCCATTTTTGATCTACAAGTATAGAGCTTCTCCTGAAGTTTCCTCTGCCCAAACCTGGGGATAATGAAGGAAAAGTGGGAAACTCACTGCTGATTGGGTAGTACTTCTAATTCTGCTCTTCTTCCCTGTCTGCTGCTACTGCTAACTTTGCAGAGTGCTGGAAGAGTTTCTTCCTTCATTCTCTATGGGTTTCATAGCCACATTCACTGCAAGAGATGGGGCAGTGTATGCCGACTTCCTCAACTTGGATGTAAAACCCACTTTCTAATTTTGGAAGGAAAGATAAATTTGAACCTACAGTCATTATTGAGTTTCAGTAATGTTATCGTTTTCAGAAATCCAAAGGCTTAGAATGTTGGCCCCCGAAGCATTCTTCCTAAGTAACTTACTTGAGGATGTATTCCTGAAACACAAAGATGATAAAGTAAGAAAGAAAAATATATGGGATCCTGGAAATTGTAGAACTATTGTAGGAGACAAGCACACTTTCAAGGTAATAGCTGTGGGGTAGGCCTACATGGCACTCGGTCCAGGTGTGAGTGGGTGGCTCAATACTTCTGGAATTATATTTTTGCAAAGAAAATGAATTTTATGTGATAAACAATTCCAGGTCTAATGATTAAAGAGTATCCTAAAGGTACATTATTCTTTTCTCATAAAGAGAAAGAAAGAAAATACAAATATATTCACACACAAAAAAGAAATAAATGAAGCCAAATAAAGTTTGCCAAGTTTGAAGTGTAATTCCTGAGTGTGAAGAAAAGAATACCATTGACCTAGATCATAGGAACATTGCCTTTCAAGTGGCAGAAGAATCATGGTGTTGGCTCTGTGGAGAAAGAAACATAATTCTCACTCATTTTTTGGCCATACAGTGAACAATGTTTCTATAGGAATATTAAGTTAGATATTTATGAGTAACAATGGGCTAGGTTATACTAAGGCAATAATGTCAACTCCCCTAAGCAGCTTAATATACAAAAGCTTATTTCCCAGTCACCCTGCATAGCCTAGGCAAGTCAGCACTCCACTCTGCTCCCTTCAGTCACTCAGGAGCCCAGATGGTGAGGCACCCCCACCACCTTGGAGCTGCTTCATCTGAAATACATAGCTTCCTCAGCCTTGGCAGGAAGAGAGACATCAGTACGTCTCTTTGGGTCCTCACTGTTTCAACCTGAGAATGACTCACAAGGTTTCTCTTAGCTAGAGCCAGTCCTAGTTCTCTCCCCATTTAATAGGAAGGGAGATGGAGCACTAAGGAGAGCAAATGGAGCCTTTGGTGAGTGTTGGCGCCCACCATCATTGTTCACTGGCATCATTCAACTTGGAAGAGAACTTCTGACAGGTTATGAGAGGGTCACGTAGAGCAAACACAAACTTCAGATGAGTCTGGCCCAAGCAACTAGATGGACACCCTGTTTCTAGTTCACTACAATCCTCAATGCTCCCCCTGCATTGACTCATGTACGCACTGCCAACCTTGTCCCTGATAAGACTGCGATATAACACAGGGAAAACCTAGAGACTCACAGGACAAGGTGATGCCCATCTGGATGATGAAAAAGCAGAGATAGAGCTAGCTGACAGAGCAGGGTACGGGAAAGTAGGTGGAGAAGGATTAGGAAATATAGGTGTCCTCATATATTCATTCCTGTAGGACAGGAAGGCTAGATGTGCTACCTGAGATTGATGAAACAAGACATCTATATTTCCAGGTATTGTTTGAAATGAGGAATGTAATTTATGTAACTAAAACGTAATAAGTGTAAAAGTTGAGAGGAAAAAGGGAAATGACTTTAAGTGTGGTATGAATATAAATCTTTATATTTTATGGTAGGTAATCAATAGGTAATATGTGCAGTCAATAAATCAAGAAGCAGGGATATAAATGTACCATTTAACACAGGGAGGAAACCGCCAGAAGCCCTTGAAACAGAGAGGGCTTAAAGTGACTTCCTCTAGGGCCGCAATCTCAACCTGTGGGTCGCAACCCCTATGTAAGCATTAAAATACATCCTGCACATCAGATAGTTACATTACAATTCATAACAGTAGCAAAATTACAGTTATGAAGTAGCAACGAAAATAATTTTATGGTTGGGGGTCACCACAATAGGAGGAACGGTATTAAAGGGTGGCGGCATTAGGAAGATTGAGAACCACTGCTCTAGGGAGTGATATTTCGAGGACAGGGATGGGCAGGAGAGACTGCGGATTTAATGATACCATTGTCTCTACTATTGTATTGGATTTTTAAAAAAAACTATTCATGCATTCCTTGGAGGAAAATATTTTTAAATCCCCTTAAAAGAGAAATAAACAAGAATTGGGAAGTGGGGAGAGCTGAAATGAACTAAGAGGGGAGGAGAGAATGGTAGAGTAGGGCATGGAGTCCTCGGAGAAACACAGAGGGGGAGACGATCTCCACGGAGTAAGACCTTTCAGGGATATAAATCTCAATATTCAACTTTCACGTGTTTGTGTTGCTGGATGATGAGCCCTTGTCATTATGTCAAACCTCGTTGACCTTCTGCTCCGCACACAGCAGCAGGAGGAAGCCCAGAGAGAGGGGCTGAGTCCCACGTGCAGGGCAGTGATGAGTGGTGGAAAAGGAGGCGAGGTGAGAGTCAGATAAGCAGGGCAAGAATTCAGAAAGTGAAGGGGACACAGGGGCGGGAGCTCTCTGACGGTTATGGGAAGATCATAGCTGTTCTAAGACAAGAAACCAAGCTGTTTCCAAGGTGGAAAGCTTGAATCAATGTTTTTAAAGTCAGAGGATGGAGTGCCTTTCGCTGACACCTGGAGTACCTAAGTTATTGTACCAAGCAAACTCATAAGGTATTTCTTCATTAATTCAACAAACTTGTATTAAGCATTTGCATATAGTACTGTATGCAGAGTATACAGTATACAGACTATTGAGTTAGTCTTTCTCACGGTCTTCAGGGATAAGCTTATAGCCAGTCTAAGGAGGAGACACCATGGTACAAGGTGATGTCTGCACGTACTGGGTCTGTGAAAAACATGGCAGGACGAGTAAACCACCCTGGGGATGGGAGGGGGTAGAAAGCTTCAAGACAAGGTGACCCAGGCTGAATTTTGAAATGCCCAAAGAAGTTTGCTTAGCTGATAAAAGGGGTGAGGTAGAGTGTTCTTGGCAGGGCACAGGAAAGCACTGAAGCCAGGAACCAGGGCCCACCAGGAACCAGGGCACCCCCAGAGGCTGTCTGTTGAGGAGGGCAGGAAATACATTGAGATGCTCCAAGGGGACCAGTGTGCTAGGCAAGTGGTGTAGACAGGGTAACCTCAAAGCAGCTTCTCAACCTCTTATTCCAGCTGCCACCCTGCCCTCTGGCTGCCATCTCACTAAGGAAGTACCGTGCTGCTCAGAGGGGCAGATCTATGAAGAGGGCCACCTCAGGGAGCCAGCACTGGACCACCCCCAGAGCAGGCCCCTGCTGGGGTCCTGAGCTTCTTCCTGCGTCTGGTCTAACCTATGTGGGGTAGAAGGTCGGGGAGCACCTCACAGGGGAAAACTAGGAACCAAGACTCACCTGGGTCCTTGTTCAGATTCCAAGCTGGACCTGGGGTGCCCCACTGCTGGCCCTGGCTAGAGGGGAACTAAGGATATTTGAGCAAAGTGCACCAAAGCCTGGGAGCCCCCTCACACTTGGCTTTGGGGGCAGCCTGGGCGGAGGGTGGTATTGATATTAAGCTAAGTGCATCTTACAAACTGCTGAGAGCAACTGAAGGACTTTTAAGCAGGGGCGTGATAGGATCTGGTCTGCATTTTAGAAAGATGCTTTGGGCAGCCATTGGGAGTAGGTCAGCCTGGGAGCAGGGACGTCATCATGAGGCTGCTGAGAAATATGAGCAGGAAATCAAGAGAGACCAAACCGTGGCCCCGGCAGCCTGGACGGAGAGCCGCGGAGAGAGCTGAGATGTTACGAGGGAGAACCCAGGTGTGCTGTCGACGGGAGTAGAAGGACTGAGCCCGGAATGATTCCTAGGTTCCTGGTTCAGATAATAGGATGAACAAATGCACCACTCACCCTCATCTGGAATCTAAAAGCAGCAGGCATTGGAGCGGGGTGGGAAGGAGAGTGGGGAACTGTGCTGGGGGCATGATGAGTTTGGGAAGCCCGCAGATCTCAGCTTGGCGAGACACAGCAGGTTGGTTGTACTTAAGGTCAAGAGCAAGGTGGACTTGAGTGAAATATCACTTTTCACCCCTATGTGCTGAGCCAAATTAACTGCCCTCTCCAATTCTTTACAAATGAGAGAATAAGAACTTGATTTGATGGCTTATAGCACAGTGCCTGGTACATCTTAGGTGTTTCTTTTCTTTTATTCTTTCTTTCTTTTTTTTTTTTTTTGCAGTTTTTTGGGGCCAGGGCCAGGTTTGAACCAAATACCTCCAGTATATGGGGCTGGCACCCTAGTCCTTGAGCCACAGGTGCCGCCCACATCTTAGGTGTTTCTTACATGGTGATGACGAAGAAAACGGAAGAAGAGAGATCTAGAGGTCATCAGAGCAGGCGTGGTGAGACGTGTGCATTTGGAAAGTTAGAAGAGGTAGCTGACACAGAGGATGTGAATGACACTGCTGAGAGGAAATGTTTGGAACGAGAAAACCAGGGGCTTGGAATTATTGGTTTTTGGCTTAGAGGATAAGCTGCCAGCAGTCACGCTGCTGGGGAGACCCTGACATACAAGACAGACCCATGCCTGTGTGACCACACAGCCCATGTTTTCTGTCTGTGTCCTGTTGGCTTTGAAAATAGTTTTGAAGAAAGAGTAAGGAAAAGGGTGAAAGGTTTCTGGTCACCGTAGGGCAGGGGGAACTGGCATGCCAGCAGGGGAAAGCCTGCTATTCCAGGGCCAGCAAGCAGGTCCAGGGGATGGCGTGGGGAGGCCGAGCCAGAGCTCCTGCTGACGGATAGGAAGGGCCCGGGATCTGTGGGGCCTGAATGCTTTTTTAGGTTGGGGGTTCTCTGAAAGCAGAACCCAAGACAAATACCTGTATATAAGTAGCTTGTTTAGAAGTAATTCCAGAAGCAGGAACGGGGGGGTGGATAAGATCAAGAGAGGGAGGAACAGTCCAAAGAAGGGGGACCACGGAGGGCAAAGCTGAAAATCACTGGGCTGTTTTCTACCTGGGGCCTCCAGGGCAGCCCCTCGGAACTGCCCACCAGAGAACCAGCAGAGAAAAGGACTTACCCTTCCGCGTCCCTGCTGGGTACAAGTTGTCCCCTGGAGCATTATCTTCATGTTCTGCTAATGCGTGCTTGAGAAGTGGGACCCTTCTCCATGTTTGGTGATGGGACCCAGGGGCAGAAAGGAGGAAACGTGTGCTGTGTGTCTGCACCCAGGCGTCCTGCTGAGAAGCAACATGCAGTGTGGGTGGAACCCCCGTCCTTTGTAGCTGCAGCTGAAATCAGAGGCCATGAGCGGAGGCATCAGAGGTCAGGTGGGCAGTCCATTCCTGTGTGTCTCATGTCCCCTGATGTCCTGCGTTAAGTTCATTCTGTCACCGTATTCTCAGACAGTACACAACCGTGGCACCGGCTCTGCCGCCCGACTGGTCCTCGGGCTGTCACTGGTACCGTCTCTCCCTCCACCTGCACACGTGATCGCGTCCTGTCGATGCCAGTCCCAGGGCCAGGGTTGGGTTTGCTTCTCAGCTGTGCACCTCCAGGGGGCGTAAGCCCCTTCTCCTGTCGGGCCCATTCCTAGTTCTCACAATACCGGGAGGCGCTGCGCAAAGCCCTGATGATCACCCCCAAGTCTCAGGTGCATATGTCCCTGTTTCTACTGTGTGACAGCAGCCCTGGCCCCTCATAATGGTGGGCAGCCTAAGTGACCAGGCACCAGCCAGGGCCACAGGCCTGCTGGAGCCCATGCCATCCCTGGGGGTGAGTGCTCCCCCCCGGCCCTCCTCCCACTGAGCAGTAGGGACACCAGTGCTGCAGAGTCTGGCCTCGTAGGGACTCAAAGCAGGAATTCTACAAGAGGGTCACTAGAGTGACAGTGAAGGGGGGCCCTTGTGACTTTTATTCCTCAGTCTCTGAGCTTGTATGTTCTTGCTATTGAGGGCACATTCCACACCCCAGTGCACACACCGTACCTCACAGGGTGCTGCCCCTAAGCTGGTGCTTTAAAGGGGCCTTTAGTTGTCATTTCCCTGTCCAGCTGGGCCAGCTGCTTTGCAGGGATAGGATATATGGTAGTTATGAAACCCATCGTCACACCTTTGTCATAAAACGGTTCCCTGGGTTTAAGACAACGTTGTGTGGGATCCTGGAAGTCTGTATTTCCCTAGCCTTCACACGGAGGTGTCACAGAGTCACTTCAGGTGACAAAGACAAGCCCTTATCCAGAGTAGCGTCTACTCCAGGAGGGAGGAATCACTGCCCTGTCCAGGATAGGAGAGGTCCAGTGTCATCCCCTGGCCCTAAATGGCTCATTTGCCTCCTCAATTTATGGAACCATGTTGAGATCTCGGCATTAATTTTTGTAGCAGCAGGAGCTAGATCAGCCTTGGTGAAAGGGAGCCCATGCAGCTGGGCCCACGCCGAGCCCCCCCCCCCCCACTGTGGTACTGGGCAGCCCCCAGGACAAAACGCAAACGAGGCCCGATGTCCGCATCAGGTGAGCCTAAGGCTGCTCACGCCGTGTGCTGAAATCAGATGCGAGGCGGGGAGACAGGGATCAGGGCACAGACGGCCTCCTCCAGTGGCCTTCCTAGCATAAAGAAATTAAAACATCTTTTCTTATTTATTTATTTAGAGACAGCGCCTGAAGCTGTCGCCCTGGGTAGAGTGCCGTGGCGTCACAGCTCCCTGTGAGCACTGGAAAGGCTTTGTGAGTGAGAGTGCTGGGAGACTGCAGGCACCGGCCCAGGGTGAGGTCCGCGGAGGGCTGCGATGGTCTCATTTCTGATTCTGGTGTGGGTGCTTATTGGGCATGAAGGATCCCAGCTGGAAAAGCCTTCGAAGAAACTGTGGGAACCCAGCAAGTCGCCCGTCTCTCTGGCTGCCCTGGGCCTTGCTTTCCTGCTTCAGCCTCAGAGAATTTCAGAAGTAGGTGGGGCCAGAGAGACAGGCTGGTCTAATCACCATTTCACAGAGGAGAAAACGGAGGCCTGTACTTTGAAAGGGCAGCCCAGTTCACTTAGGCAGCTATTGGCAGAGATGGCCTAGAATCCCATGGCTTAAGGTCAAAGTTGTGCCAAGTTTCTTGGTAGATCCCCTCCTATTCTATTCATTATGAGACTTAGGAGTCGCTCAGTAAAAGCCTGGCCTGCATTCTTGCCCCACCGTAAAGACTCCTGTAGGGAGAGCTCAGCCGACCCCCCACTGATGGCCCCTGGCCTTTCTGTCTCACTTCTGTATTTCAGCGCCCTCAGGGCATCTCCTAGATAAATTTTATGTTTACTATGCATCTGTTGCTTGCACTGCTGTTATCAAAATTGCTGAAGCTGATTTTTGGCTTTTGCCTTTATTGGTTCTTTGTATGCTCTGAAGTTATAAAATCTTTTCTCCTACTTTCTGCCTTCTCTTTTTTAAAATCCTAGGAGAAATTAAATTAACCATTCATCTAGGTAAGATAGACCTATCCCATCTGTCCATCTGCCCACCTGTCCCCTGGCCCATTCATCAATCCATCCATCTATCCATCTATTATCTTAGTTAAATGTTTTTAAGGGAAGGGGTGTGGCTGAAGAGGACAGACCCCCCCAATGGCCTGGGACAGGCAGATGTCCTGGAATGAGGGGGCCCTGCTCAGAGGTGTGTCCTGTTCTCTGTCTGTTGAAACAAGGCAAAGAATAAGGAATGAGGCAGGTCTTCAGCCACCACTTCTCTTGCTAGGCAGAGTCACTGCCTTTGTTTCTCTGCAAAACTCCTTTCTCCCAGGTCCGAATCATGAGCTGACTATAATTTGGCAGAGTCTAATACAGTGTTTTCTAATTTTGGTTAGTCCAAATGGATGGACAGGAGCCAGGGACTCTAGAACTAACAGGAAACCAGCATAGAAGAAGCAGGAATCATTTTTTCAACAAGGGACAGAAAGCATGAGTGATATGTTTATAAAAATGAATGAAGTCTCGGGCGGTGCCTACGGCTCAAAGGAGTAGGGCGCCAGCTCCATATGCTGGAGGTGGTGGGTTCAAACTCAGCCCCGGCCAAAAACTGCAAAAAAAAAAAAAGAAAAGAAAAGAATGAAATCTCTGCTTCTGCGGAGACGTCTGACCCTATCTCAAGTTCAAGTAACCAGTATAGGACCCCACTGCATCCTGTACTTCTCTTCTTTAGTTATGATTCTGGTAGTTATCTGTTCAAGGTCAGTGTAGTTTCAACCTCACGGCAGGTGCTAAATGTGTATCATGGTGACTGATTGATTGAATGAATGAATGAATGAATGAATGAACTGACATTTTTTCAAGGGCAGATCTTAGTGTAAGGTTCCCGTCTCTTCTTCCCTCTGCAGCCTCATTCTCCCAGAAATCACGAGGAAGCCTTCTCTGAGAGGGAGACACGATTCAGCCAGCATCGCAGCCTGTCCGCTTCCCGTCCTGCCCTCCTCCCCAGGGCCTCCTCTCCCTCTCCCTCCCTGCTGCCTCCCCTCAGCTCTCCCTCCTTCCTCCCTCTGGAGGCCCCAGACTCAAACTGCTGGGAAGTCTCTTCAAACAGGACTGAAATTGCTTTAAATATTAGAGGATTAGGGGAAGACAAACAGACCTGGAGAAGGTCTGCGTTTGGGGATTAGGATTAGATCTCCTCTGCTGTCCAAGCATTAGCGGCGGTCCCACCGCCTGCCTCTGGGCTGTGTCCTCTGAAGCTCGTGCAGCTCAGGGTTGGGCCTGCAGTGCAAACCACGTCCTAGCGCCGGTCTCTGTGCAGTGCTCCAGGAAGTGCGGTCTGCAGATCTACAGATGCAGCCCCAGCCAGGCAGCTTCTGCTATTTCTCTTTCCTAGTCCCGCTCTCCAGGAAACCACCACCTATTGAGATAGCTTGAAAGAAACCCTATTTCCCACCACTGCCTGCAACCTCAGCTAGGGGCACCATCTGCATGGGCTGAGTACCCTTCTGTGAACTAGGTGTGGGTAACAGAGGCAAGAGAAGCTCCAAGGCTGGGCAATGTGAAGAAAAACCCTATGAGCCCCAAAGGGTTTGGGGTACATGCATTCATGTCTGCTTACGTTAATATGCATTCAAATGTATCATGACGTACGTCTTGGTTAAAACCCCCTCCTGGTTATAATTCAATATTTATCAAGGTAGATTTTATTACTAATTAGAGTCTTAGAATCATAGCATTTGAATAGACACAGGAATCTCATGTAAGGCAGACTTTCCCTACAGAATCCTTGGTGGAGTCTTACTGGAATCTTCTGGGTGACAGGGACCAAGATAGGTCACTTCATGGCTGTCCACTCGGAAATGCTAGAAAATTGTCTCTTCTTTTGAAAATGTGCCTCCTTGTAGTTGCCGATACACAGGTCCTAATTTTACTCCTAGAACTAAAAACACATAGATAAATCTCAACTTGGAATTTGAAAGAATTTCTTAAATAAGACATAAAATGAATTAATCATACATTAAAAGATTGATACATGTAACAACATTAAACTTGTGAATCTGTCCATCCAATGACCTCATTAAAACACAGAAAGCAAGCCAGTTCCTAGGATGGCTTGTTGCATTGATGCATGCTCGTCTGACAAAAGATTTTAATTTATAACACATCAGTAATTCCTTCAAACAATGAAAAGACAGCATGATGAAAACATGGGCCAAACACTGGCTGACATTTGTAAATGGCCAATAAGTGTGGGGAAAGTAGCTCAACCTCATTAATAACTAGGTATATGCAAATTAAAACCACCCTGGAATATGCCTACATACTCATCAAATTGGCAGAAAATATAAAAATCTGACAATAGCAAGTGTGGAAAAGATGAAGTACAAAGTGCTAGTGGGATAGTCAATTGGAACAGAGGTTGCAGCATACCATAAATCTCCATTTACATAAAGTTCAAAAGCAGGCAGAACCAAACTGCATTGTTTGGGTTGCATATTTAGATGATAAACTGTAAACAAAGTTTTAAAAAAGTTGATTGCTATAGAAGACAGAGCTGTGAGGATTGGGGTGACTGGTGAGGGGGCCAGAGGGCAGAGGAAGCAGGGTTGGGAGTGGGTAGCAAGGCTATCTATCTTGTGTGTGGTGGGAGATGGTTACGTGAATTTCTTTTTAAGTGATTGGTTAAGCTATATTTTTGTTTTTCCTACTTTTCTGTATATGTATTATCCTTGACAATTTAAGAAATACTTTAAAAAAATAGAATTTTAATCTTGACAGCTATCATGTTCTACTTGAAACTTTCTCTTTTCCAGGCTAAACATTATTAGTTCCTTCCACAGACATGATTTCCAAAGCCTTTGCTATCCTGGAGTCTCTATGATTTTTTTTCTCTCTCTCTTTCTGCCCATCTCCACCTCTCTGTCTATCATCTATCTATTTAAACTAGGGCTCCTGCCCTCATTAGAGCCAGTTAAAAAAAAAAATCAAAGGTAGTAGAGGTGGGGAAACTTCAAATAAGAATACGTACAAGTCCAATTTGTACTTTGTAAGGTTCAAACGAGGACAGATGCCACCAATAAACAAACCATTAAATGATAAACAAACCATGAAATACACAAACCATTAGGATGAGAACAGAAGTGTCCACACATTCATAATTTCTTAATTTCTTATCCTTCATGGTAATTAGTCCATTGACAGACATTAGCTGGTGTAAGCTACGTGCAGTTGCAACACAGGCTGCATCCACCGCAGAGATTCAGGCTGCAGAAGAGCCCGGCCAGGGCTGGAAGAAGGGGCCACCTCACTGTCTCTCCAAATGTGGACACTGTCTTCCTCGGAGGCTTCTTGCTAGCAGCGTGGAGTAATGAGATAGATCGAATTCTCCACTTTTCCTTGCTCAGGGGTCTGGCTGAGCTATGGGGCAGACCTCTTGCCTCAATACAAATTGTCAGGTTTTCTTCCCACAGAATTGTCCCAAGAGTCTTCCCAGCCAGGCCTTGTTTAGACACAACCAATCATATCTATTCCTCCCAGCCAGCTGGGTACCCAGGGGAGAGATAAAGCCTGGGGGGAAGTGAGGTCTTTCTTGGTCAGTAGCAAAAGCTAATTAGTGAGGACTGCTCGCAGCCTGAAGTCCTTTCTGATTGCCTGTGTGGTGGGAAGAAAGCAAAACACACAAGTGAAGTGTGGCAGTTGACAAGGCCTGGGATGGGGGGTGAAATGCAATCCTCCCATCACCCACCCGCTCTCAGGCACTGGCGACAGAGGCACTTGTGTCTAGTCAATCAAAACACCTACCTGGTGGAGGGAGGGTAATTGGTGGGGCCACACCTACAGTGCATCTTAGAAGGGTACAGGCGAACCTTGCTAAATGCAGAATACAAATGTCTTCATATAATAACTGAGAAAATGCCAGGAAGGCTATGTTAATCAGTTGGATGAAAATAGTTCAGATTGTGTATGAAACCAGCACATTATACCCCTTGATTGCACTAACATACACAGCTATGATTTAATAATAAATAAATAAATAAATAAAACCACCTCTCTTCCTGAAGCTTTGCTCTAGGTCCTAATTCACCACTATTACTATATCAGACTATATAGTTTTCCAGCCTCCTGGGCCCAGAGGCTCCCTGCCTACAGTCAGGTCAAGAAATCTATTTGCTCTGCTCTCTGAGGGAAGGCTAAGTCCCCTGACCCTGGGTCCTGCCAAGGCACTGCCTTCTGAATCACACTTACCAGACTGTAAATGGAGCTAGGCAGGTCGGGCAATTTAATTCTGATTTTTAATGAAACATATAGAGCTTGTTGATACATATTTTCAGTTGAGAAGGTGCATCTCCAATGGGAAAAATAAAATGTCTCCTGGGATTAAGGCAACTTCTTAAAAAATCTTGTAAGGCAGGGCGGTCACAGGTTTGGCGAGTCTAGTCCAGACCAACCAAGCCTTTTCTAAGCAGCCTCCTTCCCCCGGGCAGCTCCGCCCTCTATCCTCTTCCAGGTGCTCTTGGAGGCAGCCCTATGCTAATGTGGGGGGTCTTGTGAGATAGGTGGGTTGTCCCAGGGTGAAGAGGGCTGGGGTGGGTCTACGCTGGGAGTCTGTGTGATAAGGGACCCAGGAGTCACCATCAGGGGCTGGCTTTGCTCATTCAACCAATGTCAACCACGTATCTAATGTGGGCAAGGAGCAAAGTTTGAATTCCTGGGACTTTATTCATTTTCCTGTCTTCTGATAACTTTCAGGGAAATTGTGGGAATGTTAGAGCAGGAAAGGGCCGGAGACTCACCTATGCCTTTTATGACTTCTAAGAGCCAGCAGGGAAAAAACACATGGCCTTAGATTTCCAAACTAGTACTTAGCTAATTAGAACTTAAACCCAGGAGATTTCGTGACTGCGGATTTTGTATCCTTTCCCTCACATTTGGGTTGAGCAGGCATTTTTTTGTATAATCTTGGGAATGCACAATTACAAAATCTCAAGTATTTGGCAGACAGGCACTCCCAGCTAGGTAAAATAACTTGCCCAAGGTCACTCAGTGGGTAGGACAGGAGAAGATTGAAGCGTTGAATCTCTGGACTTCAGGCCAACCCCATTTCCATCCAACCTGTGGGTATTCTTGGGCTGGAATTTTCCTTTTGCTCCCTTTCCCCTGGTCTCCTTTTTTGATTTTGCCATGACCTTCTCTTCTCAAGTGGAAGGCCCTAAGCCACACAATAGAAACAACTACTCACCCAGTGGAAGAATACTCTCATCTCCCTGTCCACCCACTGGGGCTCCTGGCATGGTGGCCTAGACGAATGTCTCCTTTGGAGACGGGATCTGGGGCTGGGGAATAATAATAAATTGAGAGTAGAACAGAATTGAGCATTGCACACACCTCCCCATCTGCTCTGGTACAGGCTGCTGGATTTGCCTTAGATTGGTCTCTGTTTCGGATCTGACAACAGATGCCCAAGCCATAAATAACTGTGTGTTTTTCCCTTGAACTTTCGCTGCCATCTCCCGATGTCTCATGTCACATTGCATTCTGGGGAGAGGTGCACTGGAGCATGCTGCCATCTCCTTGTCCTCCCTTTGTCCCTCTTCTCTGGGCACCACCACCCCAGTGAGTCCTACAGCAAGGGCTGCAAGTTGAAGGATTGCTGGCAGGGGTGGGGGTGCCCCAGGGAAGCCAGGGATTTTCAGAAACCCTGGAGACCCAGCTCTTCTTCCTCTCTCCCAGCTCAACCTTGGATTCCCTCAGGGAGACTGAAATTGTTGTCTGCATGGTCAGGGGTCACCTGGATGAGGTTGTGGTGAAGCCAGACCTGGTATTTGGCAGAAACAAGGGACAGATAAGGGAGACTTTGTGGGCAGTTAGGCCAGCCCTGGAGCCACCGAGGTAACTGATGTGCTTTGTGACACTAAAGGAAGGCTTTTGTCCAGCCCCGAGGGGCATCACTAAGTGATTCTACTTTCCGTCCTCGGCACCGCGTGCATCTTCTCTGCCCCACCTGTCTTCCCTTACTCTCTTTCTCTAACTGTGTTCAGCTCATTTAGGAATCCAGAAACGGCACCCTTGGTCCATATCAGAATGGAACATTCCGTAGCCAGACCTAGAGCTCAGCTCTCTCAGCCTGTCTCGGTGACGGATACCAAACCCATAGCAGATTAGCAACTTGGGACGTTGGCAAAGGGTCAGAGTTAGGACCTGTTCCATGTTCTGCTGCTCTGTCCCCATGATCCATGCGGCAAAACTCCTCTGCCTCTCTCCTTTCTCCCTTCTCTCTCTCTCTCTCTAGACCTCCTTTTCTCTCTCTATCCTCCCAGCGTCACGACATCGCTCTCAGTTTTTCTCCCAATCTCCCAATCATCTCGTCTCATTTCCCTCCCTTATCAGACTCTCTGCCACCTCTGCACGTGCCCCTTTTTTCTGCCTTGGCTTCTGTTTCTCTCCCTCTCTCTCTCTATGTCTCTCTGGGCACCTGCCTCTGTTTCTCCCTTTCTCATTTCCTGTTCACTGTGTCCTCATTTTCTCCACCTCCTGAGGCTGGTGAAGGAGACGCTCGTGACATAGCCATGTGCTTGCCATGTCAGTGCCTGGCTAACTGCAGCCCTCAGTCCAGGTGACAAGGAAGTTCAAGGTAGAGGAAATTGGTGCATTGCTCTTCCAGCTGCTCGGCTTGGGCGGCTTTCCTGGTGGTGGTCTCGACAGAGGGGCTGATGCTCTCCATGGGCGGACCAGCTGGAGCCGCTCCTCTGCCTCACTTTCCCCAGCTGTGGGCTTCCTCCTGTTCAAGGGCTCACGAGCTTAAGCCTTCTCCTTCTGTGAACAGCAGAAAATGGAACAGGTCCCAATTCTGAATCTTTGCCAGTGTCCGAATTTGCTAATCTGCTGTGGGTTTGGTATCCGTCACAGAGACAGGCTGAGAAAGCTGAGCTCTAGGTCTGGCTATGGAATGTTCCATTCTGATATGGACCAAGGGTGACGTCTCTGGATTCCTAAATGAGCTGAACACAGTTAGAGAAAGAGAGTAAGGGAAGACAGGTGGGGCAGAGAAGATCTTGGTCTTGGGTCTTTCTCTTCATGTCTGGCTCTTGACCTTGTTCTGTCTCTTCCTTTGTTCATTTCCTTCTCCCCCAAACTGTTTCTCTTCTTCTTTGTCTTATCTCTTGACTTAACTCCCTCTCTCTTTCCTTCCTTTTATTTTTCTCTCTCACGATTTTCTCTCCTTCTGTTTATACCTTCTCCTCATATAACCAAGATTTCCCTTTCCTCTGGGGCTAAGTCCAGACCCTCTTCTTGGGGAGAGGAACTTTCCTGCCGTCAGCATCCTGAGTCTCTGCTCTGGGTGTAGCATCTATATTCTCTTTTGCAGAAAGACTGAAACTGCCCACCTGTCCCTGCAGGCCGAGGTGGTCTTGAGCCGACTGAGTCCTCAGTGACAGACCCTTCAATAAACACGTGAAAAACGAGAAACGATAAGTGAGGGGAAAGCAATGAAAAATCAGTCTTGTGGAAGATTTTAGGATTAATTGGTATCAAGGACAGGAGACTCGGGGGGCTGAGTAAAGTCTAAAAGTAGATGAAGGGATATTGTGAGGGGTGAGGCATAGACAGCTGATTTTCAGCTCCCTTATGTAGTGAAAAATAAAGACTGAAGGCTTAGCTAGAGCCCTGGGGGATCTGGTTAGGAAACCCATGCACAGTTGGGGGGGAGGGTGTTAGCCAGTGAGGTTGTACGGCTACTCTAAGCCAGTTTTGGAAAAGGATCACTATCCCAGTGCAGTGGTTTGGGCACTGTCTTTCCCTGTGGCAGAGGATGGGGAAGGCCACCTCCACTTCTCTTTGTATTTTTAGCTCAGGCTCCTTCTTCCTCAGCCAGAAGAACATTCAGACTCTGAATTTGTGACTGCAGATGCCTCATTAGCCCCTGTAAATAGCGCAGTAGCCTTGCTATGTGAGCCATCACAGGCGTGATTCATCATTCCAGTGCCCTAACTTGACACAACCCACTCCCGCTGATGCCATTTCCTCCCAAGAGGCCTTCCCCACCTCTTCCCCAAGGGTACCAGGCCCATTCTCAGTACCATGTTCTTTCCCTGAGACCTGGACAGGAACTTAGGGTTCTCAGGCCTACATCCCATTTTCTCAAGTCAGCAAGGGGCCCATTTCCAACTCCACCTTGGACAGTTCCCACCTCCCATCTCAGGCTCACTCAGCATGATGTGGACAGCCCTGTGGTACACAGCTAGGTGGTGCAGCTGGCCAGCCAAGACCATTCTGCGTTCCTAAGCTTTGAGACAGAGTCGTCAAGGTCTGAAGACCGCCAAAGGGCATCTTATTGAGTGAGACATGCATTTTTAATAAACGATATTTGACTTCTATGATGGGCAAGTTATTAAGTCGTTTGACAGCCCAATGGCATGAGGAAATGAAAGAATACCTTAAAGGTAGACATTTCTTGGCAGATAAGGAAGAAATTCAGTGAGCTGGAGGCAATAGAAAAAGAAATGCAAATAAAGATACGATGCTTATACCTATCTGCATATAGTGGAGAAGCCATTAATATAACAGTGAATAGTGGGATTTTTATCACTACTTGACTTGAATGTCTTAAAAAACTAACTAGCTCAGCCTTGAAAGGATCAGTCTGTGTAGCTCTGGACCAAGTCCCAGTCCTTTGTCTCTCTGCAGAGAAGATGAATTTGTTTTCTGATGTGTGTTTCTCCCCCTTTCCACATCCTTCTGAAATGAGCTTTGGGTTGGTTTTCCATCATCACCTGATTTAGCTTATTAAGGATGATGATAAGGAGGAAATGGTTCTTTCTCACCTAGAGGCACACTCCCGAATTGATGGGTGCAGATCCAGGCAGGTGGCCTCTTTTCCCCAGCTCTGGGTGATTGAAAGAATGTTCCTCATTCTTGGGGACCCCCTTGGGATCCACCTTTTCCAAAGCCTTTCCTGGCTTCTATAGCCCCAGTGAGCTCTCCTTTCTCTAGTCCCCAAAGACTGAGTTGCTATTTCACCTGTGTGTTGGGCCCCATCTTTTACTCCAATGAAATGGCCATTTCTTTGTTACTGCTATGGCTTGTAATTCTTTTGTTAGCTCTTCCAGGTGTGTGGTTTTGTGCTGTTGACCTCCACCCACAGGACTTGGGATGGAGTTTTTTAGATGACTTCCCAAGTTAGGGAAGGGGAAAACCACCTGCCTTGAGGCATTTAGAAGAACACACGAGTAAGAATAGGGTACAGTTATTAATAGTGGGGCTTCTATTAATATTATCAAGTTGGGCTGGCATAAACTTGAGGAGCCCAGGACTTATATCCTGGAAGAAGTGGATATTCAAAATTGTTTAGAGACCTCATTCAGGTGCCTCTCCCTCCTGTTGACCTACCGTCACTCACCCAGGAATTGTAGAGAAACCAGTGTTTGTAGACTTTAGATGTGTTTTGTGGAAAGATTGCCTGGAGGTAAGTTGGCAGACAACTCATTTTATTGCCTTAAGGGTCCTTCCTTATCCATGATCCCCAAGGATCATGATTTCCTCTTGCCTCATCACTTGCACTGCAAAGTCTTCCACTGAGTCCTGTGGAACTATGATGTGTAATAAGGCCTCCCAAATCCCTAATCTTATGTCTTAACAGATCTATTACCTTTTTGCTCTAACTAAACCCAGATCTTCCCTGATGGCTTTGTTTTCCACTGAATCCCATTCAAATGCTGACTCTTTCTACTCCAAATTTCCCACGCCACCAGGCTTTGGATGAAGCATGTGCTCTCTTTGGTCCTCAGAGATGAATCCAGAGTTATTCCTCCTCTTCCCTGAAAGTCCCCAACTCCTTGAAGTCATCAATCATATTTTCCTGACCTCCTCAATATTACCAATGGACTGTCTCATAGGAATCTCCTAAATCAAACCTTGCTTTCATCAACTCCACTCCCTAAACCTGCTTTTCTACTCATTCTAATCTCAGGAAATACTACACTACCCTTCACTCAATTATTTTCACTGAAAATCATGTAGACATCCTTGACTTTCATCTTTCTCTCTGCTATGGTTTGAATGTATCCCCCCCAGATTCATGTATTGGAAACTTAACCTGCAATGCAACAGTATTAACAGATGGGCTCTTTATGAGGTGGTTAGGCATGAGAGTTTTACCCTCATGAATGGATAAATATCATAATCATGGAGTTGGGTTCCTGATAAAAAGATTAGTTAGGCTCCTTTCTTCTTGCTCTGTCTCTACTTCTCTCACCCTCTTGCCTTCTGCCATGAGATGAATGAGAAGGCCCTTGCCAGAGGTTGGCTTCTTGATCTTGGACTTCAGCCTCCAGAACTGTGAACAACAAAATTTCTCATTTTAATAAATCACTCATTCTGTGGTATTCTGCTATAGCAGTGCAAAACCAACACTCATTCTCTATAAACAATTTCTTAAATAAGTCTTGTTGGCTTTGCCATCGTTTTGTCACCACCTGGCCTACACCCTCTCAAATTCAAGCCATCACCGCCTCTTGCTCAGCCTACTACACTACCCCTTAACTACTTGCCTCTTCTGTCTTCCTTCCATCTATTCTGAAAAGAGCAGCCAGCACGGATATTCTCTACATATAGGACATCCCTCCTGTGCTCAAGACTCTCCAAAGTCATATTTCTGCCATCAGAACCCCCCAAATCCCCACATCCTCATGTAGCTTAAAAGACCTTAACTTACTTTGTCCTGGCGATCTTATTAATGATCACTGTTCCTTTTACCCACTGCACTCTCTTCCTATCTGTTCATTAGCTACACCAAGAATATTCCCATTTTCCATTACTGTTGGCTAAAACACCTTTCCACCAGCCATTAACCTTCCTCTTTTCTCTTACTTAATTTTCTTCTCTGCTGTACTATCTCCTCCTCGGAGAGGTGTTCCTCACTCACATGCCAAACATTCTGAATGTCCTCTTACTATGCTCCATTTTTCTTATAAGAACTTAGGACTGCCTGAAAATACATTGATAGATTTATTTGTTTAATTACTTAGGTCTATTTCTCTCACTGGATTGTAAAGTTTATCTGGGCAAGGATTTACTTTTTTGTTTGTCTCACTCTTGTACTACTAGCTGTTAGACTAGGCATATGGTTAGTGTTCAATAAATACATCCCAAAAGAACAAAAGAATCATGGAAAGAAATAGTTGTAGTCAACAAGGGAGGAGGGAGAAGTTATATGCACAGATCCTGACACTAACAGAGAGAAAACTACCATTTGGAGGATCCCAGAGAGGGATCAATTCAAAAGCTTAGAAAAGAGATATAATGATGATTCAAAGAGAAATAGCTGATGATCCAAAGCTTTTAGAAAAGAGATATAATGATGTAGGATTCAGAGATAGAGAATTGAGAATTAGCACGGCCAAAAAAGGAAGACTCCTCCTGCTATTCAGGGGCGAAGCAGGGGCCACCTACTTGAGAAAAGTCAGCAACTCCTCTTCTCCCTCCAGAAATTTCAGTTACCATCCCAGTCTTTGCCTTATGGAGACATGGCAGGAGGAACCTATAATCTCCAGAGAAAGGAAAGCATTACATTCTTATCTTAAATATAACTTCCCCATCAGAAAGACAGTGAACACCAGCATAGAGTGAGGGGAAGGCATCCACAGTGGGGTCCAGAGACACTTCTCCATTTTATAATGTCCTGTTAGTTACTAATTATTCAAACACCTCCTTAACTCCCATTTCCTTTTCCCAGCTGCTCTAAGCAGACTGCCTTATTCCTTGTACATAGCTTTGAAGTCATAGTGTTTCCCATCATGTGACCGTTTGCTGTTTACACATCTACTTCCCCCATTTGATTGGGGAGGCAATGACCGCGTGTTATTCATCTGTGCATACTGCTCATGGAGCTACCTTGTAAACACTGGCTGACTCGGGAGCAGCTGTATCTAAGTCAGGGAAGTGTTTTTAAGGAAGAGGCTTTTGTTGCACTCTCTCTCTTTCTGAAAACTGAGTTATAATGCAGAATTGCTTCTTCATTGCTACTCAACTAAAGTCTATATTAGTTGCTGCCCATCTATGCCTCTTGACACCTGTGCTCTTTAGTTCTGACACAACAAAGCTTTTGCAGCAAAGGAGCAGCCCCTGTCCCATTGATGTACATCTCCAGCGCCCACACCTCTGAATACCATCCTGTAACCCTCATCACTGTTCTTTGAACTTGTCAGCCAGCATCAGTACTCTTTGTGGTTTGTCTGGAGCTATTCCAGCTGAGGGAACTAGAAGGGGAATAAGGAATAGAGGCAATAATTTATTCTGGTCCTCCCTTAACCACAGAAATAGGTGCTCAAAACTAAGCTCTCCAAATAGACTTATTTAATAAGGTGCATTGGTCAAAGAAGGATAGTGTGGCAGAACTGCCCATTCTCTGTAATTTTCTACTGTTGGTCTCAAGGCAGGATACTCTGTCTGGGTGTCCTTTTTTGACACAGATGTGACTGCAATTGATGTTGCTGTTAAGCAAGAAATAGAGAATGGCCTTGGCCCTTAGGCATCAGTGACAAGGCAGGACATGTGCTAGAGCTAGTCCCATGCTGTGACTGGTCTAGCCGTGTGATGCTTTTCACTTTTCCTAATCAACCTGAAACCTGTGTCTGAGTGTTTATCTCTTGTTACGTGTTTGTACCACATGGTAGAAACAGGGGCCAACTTATTGTTTAGTGAAAGTTATTTTACGAACACCAGAAGGTCAAATAATTCCTGGTCTGAAGATTACAGTTATCTATGTCTTAACTCTAATTAAAATTTAACCATTATTTTTCTTTCCTCACTTGGGAAGAAAAATACATATAAACATATAAATATATTACATATGTATATGTAAATAGGTAAAATGTAAATATGTCAAATATTTACAATATATAAATATAGAAATATATTTTCCAAGTTCCATTTGTGATTATGTATATATATATCTTGGAAAAGTCACTAAATCTACTTCTCTGGCCCCCATTCTGCTTCCCCAATCACCACTTCTACCTCCAGTTTGGCAGATCTCTGCATAATGACCATGCTCCTTTTCCAAGGCAGTTAGCTGTTCGCAGAGGAACTTCCTTCTTCCTCTCCCCTGTGCAGCCTGCCCAGCCAGATTGTTCTGTGAAGGCAGAGACCATGGCCCCCCTCTCTGCGCTGACAGCAACTGTTGATGTGCATTTGAAGGGCCGCTTATGGTCCAAGAAGATTCCTTCTCACCTGCCATATACATTCAAAGAGTAAAGAGAACATCTTCTCCATGGCATAAAGTCACAGGTATTGCCTCTTTCTTTCTCCACTTTTCTTTAATTAAATGCCACCGAATGCATATAGCTCCTCCATTCTCTTTGCATCTCCCATAGCACATCTTATCCATAGCTCCAGGACAAGGTCCCTCTGGTAGTAGTCATTGAAATTAGTGATGAGAATAATGACATTTTATTGTGCCAAAGGCTTTGCACACCTAGTTTCACTTAATCCTCACAACTACCCTAAAAGGCAGGCATGACCACTATCCCCACTTTATATACAAAAATATACAGTGCCTACTGGATTTGGGTGACTTGACCATCTCGTGAGACCATGTGACCTCTGAAGCAGAGACGGGAATACAGCCTTGATCCTCTCAGGTCCATAGAAACCTTCAATCAGTTATCACAGGACTTATGCAAACCAAGTAGTGCTTTGCTATAGTAGGAAGATAGCAGAGTCTAAAGGTCATTAAACCTAGGCCCAAATTTCTGAGTCCTGGGGAAAGAGGAAAAATGAGGCTGCCAGTCTGTGTGTGCGGCATGCACCCACTCGTGTGTGTGTGTGTGTGTGCGCGTGTCCATGGCATGCCCACATATACTTGGGTCCATCTGCGAGGAGCTGGGAAAATAACGGCAGGGAATCAGTGGGCCCAGGATCTCTATCCACAAAGCAATGTCAGGTACTTCAGTGAGCTCCGTGAGGCTGTCTGTGCTGAATCCACGACTGAGTGGAACCTGGTGAGTGTCAGGGCTTGGTATCTCTGACGTGGTTATTTATGGCCGTTTGAGTTCACTGGGGCTCACTGAGTCTGTAACTTACTGCCCCCCGCATCTCATGCCATCATATGAGTGTTGGCATCGATTAGTGTGGGTCCCTCTTTTGAAAACATCCTAACCAAGGTGTGGGGTATATTAATACCTTAGGTATATGTTTGTGTGTGTATACAATTGAAAAGTCTATTCCTTGGTTTCCTCATCTGTAAAATGGGGATAATTCCTGCCGCAATTATTTCATATGATAGTGATGAGAATCTAATACATAGGATTGGGTTCTTTACACACTTAAGCCATACTTGTTCGCACTGATGGTGTGAATTCATTGGACTTATGAGTAGTGATCCAACAGCTTGGGCTCAGATTGTCTTTCTATATGAAAAAAAATTAAATTTAAATATCTGTGAGAAATGTCACAAAACTTGTCACTTACTTTTTCAGGATGGTGAGATAATGCTGGTCTTGGGCAAGGCCTGGGGACTTGGATCAGCTATTTATTACTGTCCAGCTGTTGACAAGAGTATGTGTGTGCGTGGGGGGGGGTGCATGGGTGTGTGCGTGCGCGCATGCGTGTGTCATTTCAGTCTCAGTGTGTCTTGAGAGCGTGAGCAGAATAGAGAGATATTAGTTGGTATCATTTGTCCACAGCCTTTTAGACAAATTCAAAATTTTGAAATCACATTGCCTCCCCCTTCCCTCAACAACCTTCCCCCAGTTCCTCGTAGTAAAACCGTAAGTAGAAACATGCTTGCCTGGTTCCATCACACACTTCGTGTCTCACTTTGGAGGAGAGGCTGGTGATTCTTTCAGAGGCTGGTGATTTTTTCAGAAGCTGGTTATGTAGAGGTCAAGGTGTGAGCACCCTAGGCTGTCATCCCCATAAGTAGACAGGGAGCCTCTGGGTCTGAGCACAGCAGCCCAGCTGTGGAGCCTGCTCTGCTTCTCTGTCTGTCCATTACATTTACTGTTCTGAGCACTTTGAAAAATGTGTGAGTTCTCCCTTCACCCTCTCCTCCCTCTCCCCAGAAGCCCTGCTCTCTCCCCTCCCTCCAGCCTGAGAGATGGCATTTATCTCAATGTCATTTCTTCAAGATGCGAGCTGGAACAAATCTGGAGCAGCTGCTTCGTCTCTAAGTGTCCTTTAGGGACCCCCTCGGCAGACACTGTTGCGGAGTGTAATGATGACATTCTAACGACCATTAATGTACATGTTGTCATCTTTCTATATTTACTCTTCCCGCAGGAGGCACAGCTCGGAGAGGGGAACTCAGAAAGCAGGGAGACAGGAAGAAAGTGTCACGGGCAAACCTCACTGCCAACCCACCGGCTGAGAACACCCATTGCTGAGGAGGGAAAAGCTGTGGGATGGAATTTTCTGGAAGTCAAGAGAATTAAAAAAATGGAGGCAAGAGTGGGGACAAACTTGGGAGAAGTAGGAGCTAAGGATTTGGTATTTTTTTAATTGATTTAGGATGCTGAGCTTTATCTTCAGTTCATGAACCTGACCATGACATTTGCCCATTTAACAGGTAGTGATTGAACCCTTCCTACATGGCAGACCTCTGCAAAGCACTGGGTGCAGGGTAAATAAGAAGGACAGGACCTGTCTTAGCCCATAATAGATGGACCGATGAACCAATGAGGTCTGTAAAGGACTGCATTCTTACGCCATTGGCTCATCACAGTAACCCCACGAGGTATGTGCTGTTTTCCTCAAGAACATTAAGTAAATTCTCATAGATTTAATAAGTACATAACCAAGCCAAGATTTCCACCCAGTTCTGTCCAGTGTTCAAAGCTTTTTCCCACTCATTCTTTTGTAGGAAACATAAAAAGAAGTGAGTGAACGCTAAAACTCACTTCTATAGACCCTGGGAGTTTTGGAGGACTCCAGGGGTGTCTGTATGAAGCTGTCAGCTGAAATATACTGAGCAATACGGAGCAAGGAACTCTTTTTTGCTTGGAGCTGGCCTCAGATGTCTGTCCGCCGAGGTTGGATGCAGGTATGCAGAAAGCTTCATCAGCTCCTCCCAGCTCAAGTCCTATTTTCCATCTGAGTAAATTCTGTAAATATCTCATGATGTGTTTTCTCTAATTAATAAATTAATTCACACTTAAGTATACATTTATATGTTTTTTCACCGTTTGGAAAGCTTCCATATTCATTATCCTTGAAATAACTCCATGAGGCCATTAGGGGAAGAGTTATCACCCCCAGTGGACAGAGCGGAAAATCAGGGCTCAGCAACATCCACCTGCTGAGACTACCCAGGCAGGAAGCAGCAGGCCCAGAACTCTGACCCTGGCTCTTCTGTCCCAAGTCTTCTGTTCTTAAAGCCTTGCAGTCTCCCTCATCCATGAAAACTGGACAGGGTTGTAGAGATCCCTCTCCTCAGTTTGGTTCAATTACTGGCCCAAGGTCACCACCAGCTGGCCTGTAGCAGTATCTTTTTCTTTCTTTTTTCTTTTCTTGTGAGACAGAGTCTCACTTTGTTACTCTCTGTAGAGTGCTGTGGGATCATAGCTTACAGCAACCTCCAACTCTTAGGCTCGAGCAATTCTCTTGCCTCAGCCTCCCAAGTAGCTGAGACTACAGGAACCCACCACAACACCTGGCTATTTTTAGAGATGAGGTCTTGCTCTTGCTCAGGCTGGTCTTGAACTCATGAGCTTAGGCAATCCACCCACCTCAGCCACCCAGAGTGCTAGGATTATAGGTATGAGTCACTGCACCCAGCCTGCAATATTCTTTCTCCAACATGGGATTACCCCACACTGAACTTGGGTTGACAATGCTAAATACTACTCTGGTTTCTGCCCCTAAGAAACAGATTGGAATATGCATGAAACCCTTAAGATCATTTCAAGGGCAAACACAAGCATGCTTGTAAGTGGGTGATGTGAATCCCAGAGGAAAAAGCAAAGTCAAAGCAGGATCTCTGTGGAATCTGTCCTAGGCTCCAAGGGAAGCTGAACGTTTACAGTGGCACAGAGAGATGAGGGTTCTTTGAACAAGCAAAAAGGGAGATCCTTCACTTTCCCGTAGAAGGATAAGGTCAAACTTCGTCCTCTCCTCCCCATAGATCTTATCTGGGTGGGATTGTATCAAATAAATAATGTATCAGTAGATTCCTCCCCTGTTACATTAGCCCCATCAGGAGTGAGAGCACAGCCCGGGTGTGTGATAAGTGGTAATAAATGGCAATGCTTGTCGGTGGAAATTTTTCTGGCAAATTTCCGAGCCAGATTAAAAAGTAAATTAGATTTCTTCTGAAGAGTTACTTTCAAGGGTTTTTATCCACTGACGTGTGTATGTAAGATTGCAGCTTTGCCAAAGGGGAGAGAACAAAGCTAAAAAAAATAAAATAATAAAATGAAATAAAATAAAAATCAGCACGCAATTATCTGTCTGAACAAGGCTATCGTTGGAAAGGCGCCTAATCAGAGATGTCTCAGATTTGCTTAAAATACAATGTGCAGGATAAAATGTATTTATAATGTGCCTCTTATGCTCCAATAAAATTGTTAGCAGGACCAGACAATTGCAGGAGACAGGGGCTGTAAAATGGAATGGATCGAAGAAATCAGTTATTAATAACGGATAAATAAAATACAGCTTTGGGGCAGAGAGTTGTGCACCATTTGATTGGTTTTGGATTTGCTTGACCAGGTCTCTTAAGTCATGTGCGTGTCACATGCCCCTCCTCTGCGTCTCCTCTGCGTCTGCCCCTGCCCTCAGCAGGCCCTTGTCCCCTCACTCCTTGCATTCTCCTGCAGCCTCTTGACTGGTCTTTCTGCCTCTGTTTTTACCAACCCCTTCCGGTCCATCTTCCTCACCAAATTCAGAGTGCCATCCCCTTGAGCAAACCTGACTGTGCCCTCTTTCTGCCTCTCCCTGGGGCTCCATGCCATCCACATCCTAGAGTTGAAACTCCTTAGCTAGCCATGGGAAGCACCCTCGTGATTTGCACCCAGATGACTTTCTTTGGGCCCCTCATCTCCCTACCTGCGCTCTGTACTTCCAGAATGATAGGGAACGCTGCAAATCTTTTCCCAAGTTGCTTCCCTGGCTGCCAACCACTCAGTAAGTGAATAAATGATCAGAGGGGTGAACACTCTGGATGGTGCCTCCAAGAGAGGTAAGAGTGAGAGCTGATTTAAGGAGAACTTTTGTGTTTCAAGACTAAGGAATTATACTCTGGCCATCCTCCATCTAGGCAAGCCAGCATGTCATTTAAGGTATTTCCTTTCTTAAAAGTGGGGCCAAGGCAGGAGGATTGGTTGAGCTCAGGAGTTTGAAATCAGCCTGAGCAAGAGTGAGATCCCATCTTTACTTAAAAAATAGAAAAATTAGACAGGCCTGGTGGCACATGCCTATAGTCCCAGCTGTTTGGGAGGTTGAGGCAAGAGGCTCACTGGAGCCCAGGAGTTTGAGGTTGCAGTGAGCTAATAATAGTGAAGGGCTAACCAGCTAGGTCCACTCCGCATAGCTACTGAATGAAATAAGTAACGTGTTGGTTAATTTTCAGTTTTCATCAGTAGTAGTGATTCTCTCTGGATTAGGGATGATTCAAGACTTGTTGATTTCCCCTTCTTATTCACACTCAGCTATTGGCCATTTCTATGCTTCGAAGCAGAAACAAGTTGAAACTCAGACCAGCTCATTACATTTCTGATGTTGGGGCAGATCCACCTTCTGGACTAGAATGAGCCTATGGGTCTAAATTTTCCATTCCTCTTCCCAACAGGTCTCATTACTCCTGCTAGAGGGAAAAAAAAATGCCTCTCTTTGTCCTCCAGAAAGTCTAAGAATTCTGTAGGACTTCTCCAAGTTCCTTCTGCCCACACTGTATTTACCTCTTTCTCTCCCTAGGACATTTCAAGCCTGGGGTGGTCATTTGTGAGAATTCCTTAAGGACAACTCCCTATGTGTGCTGTCCCCCTCCCCAGACCCCCCACGATGGCATATTATTTTTTCTCTATATTAAAAAAAATAGGAAAGAAAGAAACATTGGAGTCTGGCGATGTTTTGTGTGAAAATGAGACTGGCAAGAGAGGGCACCAGGGGAAAAAGGAGAAGGACTAGGTCTGAATCACGCAAATTAAGTGGGCCTTGGCATTAGCTGACGAGCCACTCGTTTTCGCCCAAGCCCCCACGGCCTCCTCTGGGAAGCTGGGAGGTGAAGGTGCTGAGAGGCTTTGCTCTTCCCTTTGTAATGATATTTGCTTTCACCTGAAGTGGCGGAGAGCCACATAATACCTGTGCTCAAAGTCAGTCTCTGATTGCTCAGCAAGGAATGAGCTTGGCACAGGGAAGACACCCCAGTCCTCTTCAGAGAACTGAAAGAGGCCAGGCGTGTGCCTGCCCCCTAGCCCCTGCTGGGCAGCACCTGTTGCGATGTGCCCATGCCCCTACCTGAGGACAAGGGCGTCTGCCCTGCCAGGTCTGTAAAGCTACCTGATTTCTATTGAAATTAGGTGAGAAGTAGATGCTTTGGGAGACTTGGTGGGGTTAGAGCCAGGGAAGAGAGAATGCTCTCCACAGAATCTTGCTGTGGCATCCTGGTCATAGCTCACTGTAACCTCAAACTCCTGGGCTCGAGTGATCCTCTTGCCTCAGCCTCCCAAATAGCTGGGACTATAGGCATGTGCCACCAGGCCTGCCTAGTTTTTCTATTTTTTAAGTAAAGATGGGATCTCACTCTTGCTCAGGCTGGTTCCAAACTCCTGAGCTCAACCAATCCTCCTGCCTTGGCCTCCCCGAGTGCTAGGACTACGCGCATGAGTCTCGGCCTTCCAGAGTGCTAGGACTACATGCATGAGCCGCCCCTCTTGCCTTTTTCCAGTGTCTGCTTTCTTTCCTTCCTTCCTCCTCTGCTCCCTGATGATTTCCTCATCTTCTTTTCTCAGGCCTTCTCCTCCCTCTTCCCTTCCTCCCTCCCCTCTTCTCCTTGGCCTTCCTTCCCTTCTCATCTTCACCCTTTCTCCCTTCTCCCTTACTGTCATTCTGTAGACAGTGGTGGAGCACCATGGGTCCCAGGCCCGCAGCTCGAGTGCCAGGGCACAAAGAGGAACAAGTCTAGGCCCCATCTCAGGACCTCTGTCCTGTGTGGGAGAAGGAAGGCAGAAAATAGTTGCAAAATTGTGTGACCTGCCATTGAGGTATGTACGGGGTCCTGTTGTCATCTGGAGGAAGGTAATACTAATTCTGCCTTGAGGACTCAGGGAAACCTTCCCAGAAGAGGTGATATTTGAACCAGACATGGTAGTTCCCTAAGACTAGAAAGAGCTGAAAGGCTTCCCCTCAGAAGGAACCTCAAGGGCAAAGATGTGAAAGTGCACACCCCACTGTCTTGTTTGAAGCCTGGCCAGTGTGGCTGGAGCACAGGTGTGTAGAGATGGGGCAAGAGCTGACGCCAACCAATTCTATATGGCTTGTGTCTAGGGGAAGGAGCTTGACTTTTCTCCTGCAGGCCATGGAGATTCTTGGAAGATTTGCAAAACCAGAGAGGACAAGACAGTCTTCCTTCTTCCTCTTATGCTCCTCTCATTCTTCTCCACATCAGGTTCTTGCACATCCTCCCTTCCTTCTCCCCTATCTTACACCTATTCTCCTCTCACCTCCCTCACCTCCACCACTGCTTACTTGCAGCTGCGCTCTGCCCTAGCCAACCTCTAGACTCAGGTCATCTATCAGCACAGATACAGTTTAGGAGCCAACCAAATTTTTGGCTAAGGACACAGACACTTGCCTCTCTCTCCCTCTAATAGCCTTCTCCTGCCTTTCTTGATGTCTTTGTCTTTTCCTCCTTTCCTTGTTTTCAGTTCTTGTCAGTTGCTTTCTTCTCTAAGTCTTAGGTACACAGAACAGAATTGGAGTGGCCTCCCCTGTACCCTTCAGCCTTGTATACCAGATGCTCATTAAGAACTAACCTCTCTTGTCTGTTGATCTTAGTCTTTAAAGGTTGAAAGATATCTTAGGAATAATATTAATAGTATGCCCATACTCTTAACAATGCCAGTACTAATCCTGACACCAAAATCTGTGCTAACACCAACACTCAGACACTTTGTACAGTGTCTTTCAGGGTAGACACATGCCATTCAATGGCAATATTCATTAAAACTCACAATCCTACAATTCCTCTACTAGATATATATCCAGA